>JAABOM020103418.1:0-25802 GCA_011800125.2 Solanum clarkiae
TATGAACAATTATGTTATAAAACTTATAACCAACCCTTATCTTGTGGTTTACATGCTATTTATAACCTCTCCGACACTCACATGGCTTTCCACCAATCTAATAGAAGTTAAAATAGGACATATTATTTCAATTCGTTCACAACTTCAGTTCTTCGTCTACGGATTTTCAAATGTTTTCCCACCAAACCAAAGCTACTATGATACTTAGGGACCTGAACATACCACCCTAGAACCGACAATTAATTGAAAACGCAGAAAAATAGAATTTCCATTTTTTTGCTACAGTGGCCGAGAGCTTCGAGGAAATGGTTCATCTTGTTTTCCCAATTTTTTTAAGTATGGAAATAGATATGCTCTTGTACAAGACACACCCTTATATGGACCCCAAGTTTTTCCCTCACTCAATCACATTTAAACACATACATATATCTATATCTATGCCACCCCAAATTAATCTATCTCCCTAAACCCCCAATACTCCAATGCACAATCAATCAACTTAATAACTAGAATTCTCAAGAAATAAGAACACAAGGATTAAGAAACTTACTTGTTTTCTCTTCCCTTTTCTCTTATTCTTCTTCTCCTCTTCTATTTTAAAGCCAAGTATGAAGAACAAATGAAGTGTTTTTCTTTGGGGACAAGAGGTCTATTTATAGACTTTTAATTTTTCAAAATTGCAACATAAGGGTTCTATGTTTGCCTATTGACCAATTAAGTCTAAAATTTTTCTATTTTGATCTGATTGAGGACTTTCGGCTCAAACTTAATTATTCACGCCAATTTCACTTGATACTCTAATCATGCACCAGAAATAAACTTAAGTTCAAATTACACGATATCCACAACAAAATTTTCTCCAATTGGATAATTATCCTTAATTTAAAGAAAACGGGGTCTAACAGATGCAATGTAAAGTATCAAGGGCTTTCGAGGTATAGGAGCTGCTAGAACTGGAGGTTTCGCGAGATAGACTTTGATACTTCCAAAGGCTTTGCTACATGTTTGATTCCACTTGAAAGAGACCCATTTTCTTCCTGAGATGACTAAATTATTGGCATCTTCCAGTAAGATTCGAGATAAATCTCCTCAAGTAGGCTAACCTTCCCTACAGACTTTTCAACTCATGAATGTTTCGAGGTCAGGCATATTCAAAATTGCATCAACTTTAGCTTGATCATATCAATTCCTCTATGTTGTACAATAAAGCCAAGAAACTTTCTAGAAGTGACCCTAAAGGAACATTTTAATAGATTCATCCTCAGTTGATATCTTCGAAGCAACTCAAACACCATTCTTAAGTCTTTCAAGGGGTCACTCCTCTTTTCGACTTCACCCCCAAGTCATCAACAAAACACTCGACCTTTTTATGGAGTAAGCTATCAAATATATTTTTCATAGCCCTTTAATATGTGGTACAAACATTCTTTAAACCAAAAAAATTACCTTATAGCAATAAATACCTTTAGGCATGTGAAATGCTATGAGTTCTTCATCCTTCTGTGACATTCGAATTTAGTTATAGCCAAAAGAACCATCCATGAATAACATTGCCTCATAACCAGTTGTAGCATCAATCATTAACTCTGGAATGGGTAGAGGGAACTTATCTTTAGGGCATGCATTATTAAGGTCTGTAAAGTCAAAACAAACTCGAATTTGGCCATTCTTCTTTCTCATAGGAACAATACTTAGAATTCGCGTAGGGTATTTGGTTTCACGAATGAAGCCTTCCTCAATGAGTTTGTTAATTTCTTTCTCAATCAATGGAACCAAGTCTGGCCTAAAACGTCTTTAAACCTGCTTGACAGGATGAGCGTCATGCTTGACTTCCATTGATGGGCTGCTATTTTGGGATTTAAGCCAAGCATTTCTTTATAGTTCCACGCAAAGACATCCCTATATTTTTTGAGTATATTCATATAAGTCATTTCTTCATCAGCTACTAGAAAAGTGCAAAAGTAAGTTGGCTTTGGGTCTTCATTAGTGTCAAGGTTAACTTTCTTTAAGGGATATGTTATTATCTTCACTCCTTCTTTAAATTCTAGTGGGCTTCTCAATTATCCTCTTCTTCTTGTGGATCATTGTCATTAATATATATATGGTTGCCCCAAACAATGCCTCCCAACTCTTCATCAATTTTAATTTGACAGGAAGCATCATTCTTAATCTGAGTTATAACATAACATGAGGAGCCTATGCTTTCTTCATCTTTCACATGCTCTTTGGTGAACCACAGTATGTGCCTTCGCCTTTAGCACCTTCAACCTGTTGCTTCATCGTAGAAGGAATTACACATTTGAAATCATTTTGGCATCATAGGTGAAGTAGGTGTTGTTACTTTTAGGTAACTTTTCTGATGCTTGTTATTCCTCTTCTTCAATGGATCCAACCTTTTGAACATGGGAGTTCTCCTAATAGGTTGTCTGAGTAGATCAAAGAAAGAAGGCCTTTCATTAGAAAAAGCACACTCATCTTCCACAGTAATGTAGTTATTACTTGCCCTTCTTATGGAGATGCGAATGGGTAGAGGTTGGCTATAGCCTGAGCCTTCGCGTGCTTGCCTAGTTCTGCCTTCTAACGAGAGTTTTCCTAGCCTAAATAGCTCATTAGAGTTGTCTCCAACCTTTGCAATTAACTTGTAAGAATTTGGATCAAAGCCTTCGATACGTTTTGTAGGGAGCGACACATCTTTTAGCAGATTTTGAGTCATAAAACTCCCTAGAAGCTTTGAAGATAAGCTTATTGCATCAATCCATTTGATAAGAAGAGTCAACCCTCCTAGCACATTCCCTTGCATACCAGATGATTGGCCCTCCTTTTTCTTCACTTTTGGGACATAATGAACTGTAAAGGCTAGCTTTCCTTTCGAGGTCATGGCTAATCGACTTTGCCCTTTTTAATAGCCACATCGATTGTTTAACCTTTAAGCTTATCAGACTTGGTCAGTTTGACACCCTCAAGTTTTATCCCTTTTACAACATAACTCTTCAAATAAACTTTGTATCAATAAATTATGACTCAACATCAGTGAAAGGATTATTGTCAGCAACTATTTTCCTTTCAATTCCATCTTCGAGGTACTTCAAGCATTGATAGTAAGAAGATGAGAAAATTTTGTTTTCGTGTACCTATGGCATTCCAAGCAATATATTATATGAATTCTTTGCATCAATCACATGCATCTATGCACTTGATTGCAAATCATCCTCATGGATTTCAAGCTTAATAAAGCTTATAGACCTCTGGCCCCTTGATTGAATCCTTGTATCAACAAACAACTTTTGCTAAGTTCTTCAGTTGTAATGTCAAGCTCTTTTATCGTATGGATAGGTAGAATTTTGGCCCCAAATCCTTCATCTATCGAGATTCTATTTATCTTCTTCCATAGCACATTACCCACCATATACAAAGGACGATTTTGTAGAGTGTCACCAAATAGAAGATCATTGTCTGTAAATGTGATCTTTGTAGCACATGCATGTGTGGAGTTCCATAGACTTTTTGAAAGATGAAGGGGATGCTTTCGATGGGAATTTCACCCACTTTTTCTTCCTTGTCTGCAGGAAAATTCTTTGGTGAGATTTCACTTATTGTTTCTTCCTTGTTAGCAAGAGACACCTTTGATAAAGTTTCATTCATTACTTCTCCCTTGCAAGCACTAAAATGTGATTCCTCAACATTGCCTTGAGTAGCCTCTATGCAAAATAAATTTGGTAGGAGTTGCCCTAAAGTCACCAGACGTTGTTGTTTCTGGTAGTGATGTATTTCTACCTTTTACCTCTTTAGACATTTCATTGACGTCTGCTTCTTTGATCTCCTCACTATCTTTTGTCTGATCGCTTGCCCAAATGACTCTTTCCATGGACTAGTCATGTTTTATCTCTGCCTAGTCACGAGAATCTAACCTTCATCATTATTTGTATCAATTTGGGGCTTTTCTTGCTCTAATGACCCTTCTTTCTCATATGCACATATTCAGATTAGGTCAAGCGAGCTGAATATGATAGATATTTTATAAGAGCTTTCCTTTCCATCATCAACGACAATCATCTTTTCATTAGCCAATTACATAATTTATCCGTGAAGACGAAAGACTGTTCAATTGGGTGGTCTATAGGTCTATGATACTTGCAATAATTTGGATCATCAGTTTTCCCAGCTTCATCAGGCTGTTTCATCTCTAGTAACTCAATGAGCTTTAGCTCGTCTAATTCATCAAAAATTTCAGGAACAATAGAATCCAGAAACGGGTACTCTTTTTCTTGCATCTCCCTTAAGGTCAACTTTCAATTTGGATGCTTTTGAAAATCTATCTTCACACTTTGTTTCTTACTTTCTTTCATAGTAAACTTCACAGGCACCAGTTGACATTCATGGATTCTTTGTTGTCATTCCTGGGCACAAATTTGCTTCATTTCTTGGGTTTATATTTGTCCTTCCATCTTCGAGGATCATGAACAAGTATCCCATCCTTTCCGATGAAAAACATGCTCAACTCCATATCATGGGCACGAGTAGCTAGATCTTCAAAAGACTTAGGATTGATTCTCTGTAAGATGCAGAGAAGCCCCCAGTGTATCCCTTGAATACATATTTCTATAGCAGAAGCATCACTAATCCTGTTTTTGCAATTTAAACTCGCGTTCTCAATCGATTTGTGAAATCAATGACTGGTTTATCCTTTCTCTGGTCATGAGCTCTACCAGCTCATGATGTATCTTTTGCTGTAGAAGCGATTAAGAAACTCATGTTCTAGTTGCTCCCAACTATCAATAGAATTAGGCTTAAGATCTGTGTACCAGTCAAATGCGTTTCCCTTTAAGGAGTGGACAAAATGCTTGACAAGATAGTCTCCATAAGTCTAGCATGGTTACATGTCTCTACAAAGTGTACAACATGTTGATTTGGGTTTCCTTTTCCCTAAACCTATTGGAACTTCGGAGGTTGATAACCGACAGATATTTTATCAATCCTTGCAGTGTAAGACTTGGCATACATATGGGAAGACTTGGTGGATACCTCATACTTATCCTTGATAGACCCTTCAATGAACTCCTTCAATCGATCAAGTGGGATCATCCCCCAGAGGAGACTAGCATCTCCTTGATATGTGATGCTTGCTTCGTAGGATACTCAGTCTCATGAACTTCAAAGCTTTTTTCCAAGCGCATGATTAGGTTATCCCTCTAGTAAACCATTCATCCTATCTATCAACTTGTCAATGCAAGATTCTTGACTTTGCACAGCTTGTTCAATCCTTCAATCATCTTTGCCAAATTTGTAAGTTGCTCCTCCATGGATGAAACATCAATTGCCATTGCTTCCATGACCATTAGCGATGAACTTTTATGCGAGTCAATCTTCACAAGGCTCACATCATGTGATCCTTTCTTCTCAATGGATTTCTGAGAACCAGGAAGCTCAAGTGAAGCTAAAGTCCTTTGATCTTTTCAGCAATATTTCTTCCTCCATTCGCAACTATTTGTAGAGGATCTTAATCCTCTTGGAGTTGAGGACCCAAATAAAAGAATAGATGTGGATGACATATGAAGTGTTTGTTATCCTAGCAAGGCAGCTTTGTTCCTCATAACAATACCAAATCTCCCAAAGGTAACACTAAGAATTCCCTCCACTTCAGCAGAGAACTTGAAGTTAGCAGCCTTGGAGAAAGTTGATTAGGAGTTAATCTTCTTCGAAGCCATTTGAATGTTCTTTAATTCTTGAAAAGTTGAGATGAGAAGTAGAGATTGTCCCATTGGGCATGCCAAAATTTGTAGACGATAAAATTCGCATCGAGAAAATAGTAATCAGGAACAAAAATATCGCAAATAATTTGTATTATTTGATTTCAATATATGAGTGTTACAATCTCTATGAATCCTCTGAGTCTCCTTTTCAAGTGTAGATATTCAAGGTCTTTTGGATTGATCTTGAAATGTTGAAATTTGTTATTGAACTCGATCTTGAAATTTGAATTTATTCTTGATCTTTTTCTTGAAACCTGAATTTGTTCATGAGTTTGATCTTGAGTTCAAGATCTTTAAGCTTGTTTTTGAACTTAAATGCTTGAATGTTTGAATTCTTAAACTTGTAGAGAAATTTGTGGCATTTGATCTATGATCTCTCTCTAGCTTCTTGTTAGAATTCTTGATTCTTCTTTGAATTGTGAAGATCCCTGTTTATAGGTGTAGGATAGGAGACTTGTAATAGGAAAGACTTCCCTTCAGTCAATCAAATTTCTGTGATATGGCATATTACGCTTTAATGAAATGGGCTTGTCATTTTGACACATGGCAAGATCCTATTGGATTCTTTATTTGACTTGGTGTGCTACATTATTTGACATGTGGCGCCAAAATGGGCCTATTGGATGAAATAATATTGGGTTTATTAATTTAGTCGGACTCTTTTATTATAGCCCAAATAAATTAACAAGAGTTTTAATCAAATCTGTATTTACTGGACTTAAATAATTAACCCAATTATATTAATCCATAACATTTATTTGGATTAATATATTCATGAATTTAATATAATTCAAATTATTTTAAATTTTATATTTAATGAATTTTAAATGATTACAGTGAAGTAATATATCATTGACTTGGATTAATTAATTATATCAAATTTAAATAAAATTAATTTCACTAATTTCATCCTGATTAAATTATTCAAGATAACTTTTTATTTGACTCAAACATATTATATCGAAATAATACATACATATTTACTATAAGCATGGGTGTTCATCATTCAATTTGATATAGTTTTATAGATATACTTATAAGTTAAAATATAATTTAAATAAAAAGTGGTTATATCTAATAACTTTTGATTAACTAGTTATGTAGAATTCAAAGTACTAAATTGCAAGTCCTACTCAAGTTCCTATTGATCGAATTATTATTTTACTTGAGCTTGTTCGATCCCAATGATATTTTTATTGAACTTGTGTATTTAGGTGTTTATTGTTCTATTTAGTTCAATTTTATATAGTTTTGCTTGTAAGTTTTAAATATAAATTAAAATCATAATCATATTATATCTAATTAAATTTAATTAACTATTTAAAATGAATTTAAACAAGCCTCACAAAAACTTGCTCAAGCTTCATCATGAACAACTATTTCAAAAGAATTGTTATTTGACTCATATCTCTGTTAATACATTCATTATGATATAATTAATATAATTAGATGCTCATATATAGTCTGATTTAATTTAATAACATAATAAAATCCAAAAAATAATTTACATAAAGAGAAAATATTTGATTCATGTCTATCCCAACTCAAACACACATAAAAATGGACACATTGCTTATAACTCGCATTTTAGCCCATTCCAGACCAAATAATTAACAAAAATATATTTGGACCAAATTATTAACTGATAGAATTTTTGTTCAATTTCATATAGTTTAAGGATACTTTTTACCATTTTTAAAATATGGTCAAAGTTGTATTATTGACAAAATCTGAAAAAATTAATGTAAAGCATCAAAATAACATTTATATGAACTAAATTTTATGTACTTGCCAAAAAAGAAATTAAATTTGATTAATATTCCATAAAGACACTTGGGGACTGACACTATTGGTGGGAAGGAAGTGAAAAAATCTGAACGTTGAGTTCTTATCTACCCCTTTCACTATATATATAATACATCCCTAGGTGTTGTATCTCCCAACTTCCTCTTTCTCTCTACATTGAAAATGGCGGAATCTAAGAATGAGAGTGTCCCTGAAAACCTTGAATCCCCTCCTTCTCCTCCTCCCCCTCCTCTTGAGTCTCCCTCTCTCGCTACCCCAACCTCTCCTCGTGTTAGTGAGGCTCCACTAACTCCTGACACTGGAATTGCTAGCAATTCCAATGTAAATGTTGGTGGTTTAGGAATCTCATCCTCTGCAAATGCTAATACTATTTTCAAATTTGAGAATCATGTTGTTAGAAACCCTTCTGTGATTACTCCATATTCCATTTTAAGGGTTTCTGGGAGAAGCATCCCCACACTAAATGTGCGGGAAGGAACTTGCGAGGACCGGAGCGTGACACCTAATGTTGAACTAGCGCAGACACCAACATCACCACCATTATCTCCCCCACAACAATCATCATCACATCTACCACAACCACCATCACCTCGAAGGCCCTACCACCTCCCCGATCTCAATGCTCCTGCTCTTGCTGCTGTTGATCCCGGTGAACCTGTTGTATCGAGTGCCAGATCTAAATCTCCCAATACCATCACCAGAAGAAGAGGACGAGTAAAGCTAGGAGTAGTAATGAATCATGTTGATTATGAACTGGTTCATCTTTTATTATGTTTCCTTTATTTACAATAATAATAAGTTTTGATAAATAGGAATATGATTGATCAACAAGGTTAGGATCAAATAAACTATCAAGAATCTGATCAAATATACATTAGGATGTTTTAATTTGAATGTGATTCTTATTCGTACTTTGTTTGAATAAATGTTTCATTTCAATTAATTTGACTTTCTTAATCACTTTTTTAATCTATATGACTTTATTTTCAATTCAAAAATTTTCTTCTTACAATACAATACAATTCGCTGACCTATATATCAGGGCTTTTGATATTTTATAATTCTTAATCGAGGAATTATGATTTTGTCCCCTTGTATGACAGTTTCACATCTCTAAAACTAAAGATATTTAGGTATAAAAATGAAAATTAAAAAAATAAAATTCAAAGTTAATAGATTATAAATAGCCTAACAAAATCATTTCTCATATACTGTAAACATTGATGCAAAAGTAGCAGAATATTGATCATATGTTTGAATTTTTATTATCTTTATAACCATTTAAAATTATTTCTAAGCTTGATCGATTTGTTGTATTGTTTTGCTTCTTAATATATTTAATTGAATTTGTGTAATGAGATGCAAACAAATCTTGTCTTTGAACTATTTTCAATTAAGCACATGATGTTTACTTTTATAACTTGACCTTAGTTCCTAATTATTATTATTTTCCATTAAGGAATTATTATTTTCAATCAGAGCTGGATTAATTACTGTCTTTAATATCTTATTGTTCCTAGAATTGTTTTAAGAAAAAAATGAAAAGATGTCTATAATGCATTTGAATGGTTGTGACGTTTGGTTGTATTATACATGTATATTATGGGAATGAATTCAGAAAACTTCTCAACAACTTAATTCATGTAATTTATATTAATTTTAAATATTAAAAATCTTCGTACTCCTGTTTATCATAGAATAGAAAACCTTGATTAATCATAGTACAAGTCTAGATTTTTTCACTACAAAAAGTAAAACTTTTGTTGTTGTTGTTGTTGTTAAAAAAATGAAACTTTTGATATATTTTTTCTGAGAAAATCTGTTGCGAATTATAGACACATAGTTTTCATTAATTTTTTTTGGTCTTTCTAGGATTTGGTCAAAATTTATAACAGGATCTAATTCACAAGGTGGTGGATATTATTAAATCTTTATCTTTAATAATTATCAGTTTGATTTTTATGTTAATTATACTGTATAGTACTTACTAATTGTCTATAAAAATAAGAGGATCCACATCATGACAAATAGTTCTTTAAACATCATTGGCTCTCATGTGGATCTGTATTATTTTGAATAGATGAGATTTATTAATGAACCAACAAAAAGAAGAGTTGAATAATTATATCCTTTAGTATATAGAAAATAGTCCACATATATCCTTCATTTTTTTTATTTAAAAATATTTTAAACTTGTTTTTTCCTGACCCCCTAAATTATTTTGTATTTTAAAAATGTCATGTAACTTATGATTATTTATATATATTATTGAACTTAAAAATAAAAAATTTTTACAAAATATGATAACATACCCTTGTGTTACTATAGTCAATGACACTTTCAATAATTTCAAGGTATAGTCGGATAAAACTTATTTCTTTTGCATAGAGATTGTATCTGAGATACAGTCTCACTTAAAAAGTGTTCCTCTCTCTTTCTCCTCTTTCCTCTCTTCCTTTGTGCTCTCCTTTGTTTGTCCCTCTTCCTGTTTGTGTCTCTATTTCATAATTTTAATTTTAAGTACTATTCATGTATTAGATACACAAGTACATTTATGTATGTGTGTTTTATATTTTTTTATACCAACGTGTATCTATTTTATAATATGATATATACATTTTTTCAATGAGATCATTCTGAAAAGTGTCAAATATGAAAAGAGAATCAAGACCTAAAAAGTTGGCAAACTAAGAGACACATATATGTATATATCTTGGCAAAGTTGCCTATTCATCTAGCATACATACATACACTATACACTTGTGTATCGCTTCAAAGCTTCACTCATCAGTCATGGTGTCACGCCCAGGAGGGTACCCTAGACGTAACCGGCACTCAAAGACTATTTTTAGTCCCCAAGCGAACCACTTGGCCTCATCACATTCATTCAATCAATAGAATCTACTAATCAGCAGAAGATATAAGGAAGTAAATGGGCACATCTCATCTAGTCTCAAAATAATATAATAAATAGAAAGGCTAGTAGAAAAAAACTAGCTCAACAAGTCTTAATATCAATATTAGCCTCTAGCCTATCAAACCATTATCACTATCAACTGGTGCCAATGATAGACTCATGACTACCTCAGTCAAAATAAAGCTACGCAAATCTAACTCTAAAGTAAGATAAAATAAATATAATGAATCCTCCGAAGTAGAGGAGGCTCACCAATTAGCTGAACGTCTCAAATCCTCAATGATGTGCCTGTTGACTATCTCCAAATCTTGTATCTACATCATGAAACGATACAGTCCAAAAGGGACGTCAGTACATAGAATGTACTGGTATGTAAAATTGCTAAATGAAACGGAAACAGGTAGAATAATATAGAAAAAACAATCACCATCAAGGATATTAACAATCAACATGTCAAATGTTTATCTAAAGAAAGATAAAGAGTAGATAAGTGACCCATCAACCAATCAACTCATCAATCAAATTGGACTCTTCTCATCTCGACTCAGATTACTCAGTTTGGAAACTTTTTGGGAGTTTTTCTTATCCGACAACAACCACTTATGAGCCAGTGGTTGTACAACAATCACGCTGATGTTGTCATAGTCGTTTTGTACTAGCCAGGTAGAGAACGAATTGAAACAACATGCATAAGTCCAAATGGAGTCAGCAATCCACAAGCCCTCTATTGATTTCAGGGACTTCTAATAAGAGGGAACCTCAACATAAAGTGATGTGATGGTCATAATCCTCACCTGCGTTTGGATATATAGTTTGACGAGTGCGAGTTGGACTAGCGCTTACACTTTCGATGCTCGATACTCCTCCCGTAACTCAATGCTCATAAAATAATGCATCTAATAAAACTATCTCAATCAGACCATGTCAATTAGCCTCATAAAGGCACAATCTTTCAATCATCCTCAGGAGACTTTAATCATCTTATTAATCAATATCTTAATCAATAGCTCAAGGCTTAGAATAATCATTAGGGAATAATCTCATAGAAAAATCGTTAGAGTTGATTTCTGGAGACTCAAAGGGCTATCACGTTCTACCAACTTATCATCATTCTCACATCACAATCACAATCACAATCGACGTTCTCAATCAAGGCTCTAGACTCAATCTGTATCTTCTTTCATGCATGCTTTTAAAAGTTAACATGTAGGGCTTATGCACATCACAGGAAAAATATTTAATTCAAGAAAACTAGTTTATGATGATCATCAACATATGAAAATACATGTAGTAAACTTGATTTCTCAAGAAAATAATCAACAATCATGCATGTAGACTCTAGAACTTTCAACTCTCATCTAAGACTATCTATGGGGCACATGGAAGAACAATCCCATATTTTCGTTTAGCCTTACATACCTGAAAAGTTTATATTACCATCTAACTTTGCTGAATACTAGATTTCTTGGAGAAAATCCTCAATTTCGGTAGTTCTTTTAGAGTGGAAGAACTAGAAAAGACATTGTTTGAAGAGCTTCTCTTTGATTCTTGAATTCTTGATTTAGAATCTTTAAAGCTCTTGATGATTAACCCTAATTCTTGAAAAAGAAGAATCAATAAATCCTTTCTTGGTATTATTGAATTCATTTTCTTGAAACCCTAGGTTATGATTTAAAATCCTATTGAAGTTTTGTAAATAGATGAAGAAATTTGAGTTGGATAGATTGAAATTTATGAAGAATAACTCACCTTGAGGATAAATCTTGAAGTTAATCCTAGCTTGATGACTTTCTTGATAATTCTTGAGCGTTTATGTTTAGGAGTGAAGGAGAAGACTTTGATTATGAAAACTGACATTTTATGCACTTTGGGACCTTAAATAGACTCCCAAAGATTTTAGGATAAAAGTACCCTCAAATTAAAAATAAAAAACGTCATTTATCTCAATCAGAAAGGGTTCATGATGGGTCTGCGAAGCGCTCCGGTGCACAGACCTTCAGACAGTTCAGCACTCCACTAAAAGGGTAATAACCTTCTATTCTGAAATCTGATTAAGGTGAAATTGGATGTGTTGGAAAACTAATTAAAATATATTCGATTTGATATGCTATGATTCACCTAACTTACTATACTTTAGGAGATATGGTCATTTGAAGTTGACCCTTCTATCAACTCATACGAAAACTTCGTTGGTAGAAATTCTTTGGACTTAGTTTGATGTAAAAGATCTCTTATATTTTTTTATTGAACTTAGGAGGGGTTAGAAAAGGTCCGAAATACCCCTCACATAACAAAAGAAAATTCCCCTTAGAATTTACACAGGTCTATGACATGCTCTCGGCATGGATCAATGTATTTTCTTCCAAATATTCTCCGTATGAGTTTTATAATTCCTATAAAAAAATTTTAAAAAATATAAGGCATGTCCACATCCCAGGCGCGTCGCGCCTTGGGCGCGCACAACCTCTAGAAATTGTTTTGGATCAAAAAATTATTTTTTGATCCGATGGCTCTAAAATTCGAACGAGGCCATTTTCTTACTCAATTTTTCATGCTGATTGCATATTCGGTCTAGAATTTGCAAATGAGGCATGGAAAGATACGTTACTGCACATCTCTATTATAGGGGTATTTTCAATAATTTTACCGGCGTTACATCATCTCCCCTTTGGGATCATTCGTCCTCGAATGATGAGTAAAGGTGGATATCAAAGCACGAATAGACTCAAAACTTATCTCAATATTCACATCTATCAATCAATCTTTCGACTCCTCATCACCATCAACAATCTCTATTCAGACTCAAAAATATACAATCAACTCAAGAAAAGACAATCCATTTAGTTAAGGGTAAGAACGTTACCTTCAACATTCTTATCATCAGACACGAATAACGATCAAGACTCCTTTCAATACTCAATCAACCAATTTGGGCAGTCACAAGACACTCAGAGTAGACAAATCAGTTCTGATCAAGAGTAGAGATGCTCTTTTTGACATTTTCACCATTAAGCACGAATGGAATGTCGAAATTCAATCAATTTGAATTGTTTAAAAACTTCGACAATCAATCCTTCGAACTCAGGAAGGAAACCATTAACTCCAATCGAGAATGTGACCATCGATACATAAGCCTCTATGTACAACTCTCAAGCTTAGCACCTCATCTCAATTGTGCTCCTTTTCATGACACTCTACTCTATCAACTTAAGCTTATAGCTTCTATTCAACTCTACACCTATCCACATCCTCTTATTCCATTCAAGCCTACTTCTGAGCCTTAAGGTGCTGCCCTTAAGACGATCATATTCGTACAAAGTTAATCCTCTATACATAGCTCTATACTTCCACAGGGGCTTTTATTAAAAGATCACTAGTCCTCTTCACTACTTCACTATCATGAAGTTTTTGATAGTTTGTCATCAATACTCACGTAATAACAACCACGCATTTAAGCCTATCAACCATTCAACTCTATCTTAGAATTTTCAAGCCTAGTTAGCACTTCTACCACCACCACTCAATGAGCTCCCACTCAAAGACACACCATCATACTCTTACCTATTTATTGCACATCATAAGATCTCATCTCTCTCCTCCTCCCTATCCCTATCCCTATATGACATAAGTACAACACCAATGTCACAATAAGTATACATTCACTTCTTCTCATCTATCCTCATTCTCCGTCTACTATCGTCAACATCACAATTTAGACCTAGGAGAACTCGTCATCTCTACATCCTACCATCAACAATGGCATAACAAGCTGAGGGTCAGTGCATACATAAGATAGCATCATAATAAAGAACTCTCACTCTCTCCCATCAACCATCAATCCTCTACTATCATAGGCATTTCTATCAAGACATGGGAAGACAGGATCACTCAAGGAACTTGGAATGGCGATCACTAGCACGATTCAATCGAGAAATCTTGTCTTAGAACATTCATAATGAAGTACAATCTCTCTCATATATCAAGAATCATTTCGAGTTCACAGAACTACACATAGTGTAAAACTCAGGTCGTATCTCATTCAATATAGGGGTGGAAACACTTAGATCCATGGTGTCAGATCAAAATTAATGAATGAACTCATCACTTTTCGTCCTCAAAACTCAACATGAATAATAATCAACAAGTGGTGTATGGGACTAGGCCATGGGCATGGCATTCGTACACTAGATGTGAATAGATTATCATCTTCGCTGAAGTATAAAGAATATACGAGATAACAAAAATTAATGCCTCATCCAAATCAACCTATCACCATCGAACGCTTAAGATCTACTTTGATCTATCACATCACCGTCTCCCTTTTAGCTCAAGGGTCATCTCTCAAGTTTTCTGAATCAATTCCCTCTACAATGCTATAAGTATATACCTCCACACAATCGAGGAATCACTATTCACAATAATAGGTGTCTTAAACTCTTTTATCATTCTATAGTCGTATAAATAAATTATCCACTAAGACTCTCTTCAAATATACCCACTGTCAAGTTTTCCAAATCAATTCCCTCTACAAGGCTATAAGAATATACCTCCACACGATCGAGGAATCACTATTCACAATAATAGGCATCTTAAACTCTTCTATAATTCTATAGTCGTATAAATAAATTAGCCACTAAGACTCTCTTCAAATATACCCACTGTCAGCTTCCTCTTGTCTCTATGGAAATCTCTCTATATATTTGTCGCTCTTAGTAGAGTAAATAACCATTTTCCGTAACTCTTACAATCTAACCTCTTCTTTTGCCTGCTAATGCTCAACTTTGATGCTCTCATAAACTCATTTGTATGAGACTTAGAATGTAAGGGAAAAACTCATCATCTGCTATTCATACGTCCTAATCAACTTAGTTGCTCGGGATGACAAGAAATGTTTACATCAGCCTACTCCACATTGACAACTCAAATATACTATCTAGATTCTTATAGCAGTCATAGCTTAGAGTTTCACACATCTTTACACAATCATGGGTACATATCTCAAGTCTCTTCTTATCAATTGAGCTATTCACATTTCACTCGTCTTACCTAAGGGGCACTTGTACTCTGCTCATAGCATCACTTTCCTTACGACTCAGTACTACTCACCTATTCAGTCATATCTCCTTATTTGACTCAATGAATCTCATAACTCAATGAATGTCATGAACTGTCACTTAAAATTGATAAGCCTAATTTGGACCTATTGTATTGAAAGCACTCTTTTCCCTTATTCAACACCTACACTTTACCCTCAATAGTATGAATACTACAACACATCAACATAAACTTCCTTTTAGTTTAAGAATGCTCTTACAGATTCTAACAATAACTCTTCCTCTATACCTCATCATGAAAATCATAGGGTACTTACGACTCTTTCATCAAAACTTATGGCAATCGACTAATCACCTCATTACTTACCTAATAGGTACATAACTCTAACTACAAGCCCTATATCAGCCATTACTTTTGCTATCCCCTCCCTTTTTTCCATCATCATCCTTCCAACTCTGGGGTGATTCAATTCTACTGAGGGTTTATAAGATATATCTCACCCTTCGGTGGAAGCATTAAACTCTTTGGGGACATAAGTTTCTCTCTCATGGGTAACATCAGAAGCAAGTTTTGAGGAAAAAAAAGGGTCTGGGTACATCTAGAGCTCAATCAAATGGATGATTCATATGAGTAATAGTACACTCTTTCTGGCCAATCAATTTAGCACACTGGTCAGCTTTTCTCAAGCTTGGTGCAGTCTCTCTACAATTTTGATTACTTATTATAGGGGATCTCATCGATAAGAGTTTAAACATTACTATCTTTATCACCTCTTGAATGAGGCATAGTCGAAAGGTTTAGAGAAACACATGAATCATCGTAGATTTATTAGGAGATAGCTCCATCGCATGATTTAAAATCTGAAAGAAGTGAAACTTTTCCTAAATGTCAATAGTCTCACATTTATAGAAGTAGGGCCCTCACAACCATAAATAAGTTCCTATAGACACGGCTTCATAGACCCCCTAGGATACTTGAACTATTCCTTTGATACTAAGTTTGTCATGCTCCGGGAGGCTAGCCGAGACGTAACTGGCACTCAGAGACTATTGTTAGTCCCCAAGCGAACCACTTGGTCTCATCACATTCATTCAATTAATAGACTCTACTAATCAGCGGAAGACATAAGGAAATAAATTGGCAGATCTCATCTAGTCTCAAAATAATATTATAAATGAAAAGGGTAGTAGAAAGAAACTAGCTCAATAAGTCTTAACATCAAAATTCGACTCTAGTTTATGAAGCCTCTATCACTATCAAGTGGTGCCACTGACAGTCCTATGGCTACCTCAATGAAAATAAAGCTAATCAAATCTAACTCTAGAGCAAGTTGAAATAAATATAGTGAATCCTCTAAAGTAGCAAAGGCTCACCAATCAGCGGAACATCTTAAATCCTCAACAATGCGTCTGTTGACAATCTCTAAATCTTGTATCTACATCATGAAATGATGTAGTCCAAAAGGAAACGTTAGTACTTGGAATATACTGGTATTAAAATAGCTGAATGAAACCGAAACAGGTAGAATAATATATAAACAACAATCAACATCAAGGATAGTAACAATCAACATGTCAAATGTCTATCTAAAGCAAGAATAAAGAGTAGACAAGTGACCTATCAACCAATCAACTGATTGATCAAATCAGACTCATCTAAGAGGGACTCATCTCAACTCATCTTATCTTATCTCATCTCATCTCAACTCAGATTACTCAGTTTGGAATTTTTTGGGAGTTTCTCTTATCCGACAACAATCCCTTATGAGCCTGTAGTTGTACAAAAATCACATTGATGTTGCCAAAATTGTTCTGTACTTGCCAGGTAGAGAACGAATCGAAACCACATGGACAAGTCCAAATGGAGTCAACAATCCACAAGTCCTCTATTGATTTCAGGGGCTTCTAATCATAGGAACCTCAACATAAAGTGATGTGATGGTCGTAATCCTTACCTACATTTAGTTACGTAGTTTGATGAGTGCGAGTTGGACTAACTCTTACTCTTTCGATGCTCGATACTCTTCCCATGACCAGTGCTCATAAAATAATTCATCAAATCAAACTATCTCAATCAAACCATCTTAATCAGCTGCCTGGAGGCACAATCTTTCAATAAGTCTCATAGAGACTCTAATCATCTCATCGGTCAATGTCTCAATCAATAGCTCAAGGATTAGAACAATCATTAGAGAACAATCGAATAGACAAATTGTTAGAGTTCATTTATGGCGACTTAAAGGACTATCAAGTTCTATCAACTCATCATCATTCTCATATCACAATCACGATCATTATCAACATTCTTAATCAAGGCTCTAGACTCAATCTCTATCTTCTTTCATGCATGCTTGTAAAAGTTAACATGTAGGCCTTATGCATATCTCATGAAAAATATTCAATTCAAGAAAATAAGTTTATGATGATCATCAACATATGAAAATACATGTAGTAAATATTATTTTTAAAGAAAATAATCAAGAATCATGCATGTAAACTCAAGAACCTTCAACTCTCATCTAAGACCATCTCTGGTGCACATGAAAGAACAATCTCATATTTTCGTTTAGGCTTATATACCTGAAAAGTTGATATTACCATTGAACTTTGATGAATACTAGCTTTTTTGGAGAAATTCCTTAATTTTAGTAGTTCTTTTAGAGTGGAAGAACTTGAAAAGATATTATTTGAAGAACTTCTCTCTGATTCTTGAATTCTTGATTTAGAATCTTTAGAGTTCTTGATGAAGAATCCTAATTCTTGAAAAAAGAAAGAATTAATAAATCCTTTCTTGGGATTCTTAAATTCGTTTTCTTGAAACACCAGGTTATGATTTAAAACCCTATTAGAGTTGCATGAATAGATGAAGAAATTTGGGCTGGATAGATTAAAATTTATGAATAATAACTCACTTTGAGAATAAATCTTGAAAACTAATCCTAGCTTGATGACTTTCTTGATGATTCTTCAACGTTTATGTTTAGGAATGAAGGAGAAGATTTTGATTATGAAAACTGACGTTTTATGCGTTTTGGGACCTTAAATAGACTCTCAAAGATTTTAGGATAAAAGTACCATCAAAATAAAAATAGAAAATATCATTTATCTCATCCAGAAAGGGTCCACATTGGGTCCACGACATGCTCCGGGCGCAGACCTTCAGACAGCTCTGCACTCCTTCACTAAAAGGGTCATAACTTTCTACTCTGAACTCTGACTAAGGCAAAATTAGGTGCGTTGGAAAATTAATTCAAATATTTTAGATTTAATTTATTATTAGTTCACCTAACCCACTATACTTTAGGAGATATGGTCATTTGATATTAACCCTTCTATCAACTCATACGAAAACTTAGTTGGTAGAAATTCTTTGGACTTGGCTTGACGTAAAAGATCTCTTATATTCGTTTATTGAACTTAGGAGGGGTTAGAAAAGGTCTTAAATACCCATCACAAAATAAAAGAAAATTTGCCTCGGAATTTACACAGGTCGGCGACACGCTCCGTACGCGGATCAGTATATTTTTTTCCAAAAATTCTCCAAACGAGTTTCCTCATTCCCGTCAAAAATTTAAAAAAAAAAACAAATAAATGGCATGTTTGCATCCCAGGCGTGTTGTCCCTTGGGCGCGCACAACCTCTGGAAATCCTTTTGGATCGAAAACTATTTTTTGATCCGATGACTCTAAAATTCGAATGAGACCATTTTCCCACTCAATTTTCCATGCTATACAGCTATGTTTGCTTTGTTTTGTAATTCTTTTTTAAAAAAGTTCCTAATTCACATTTAAACTGAACCCATCTAACTCATTTTAATCTGACTCATTTCTTTTTAACCTAAACTCACATTCCATTTCATGGTAGAATATTCAAATGTCCATGTGTCTGTTTCCGAAATTTCAATTCAATTATGAATCATAAGTCATGACCTTATTATTACCCAAAATGTGTGTTCAATGTTCAATATATGTAAAGGTATCATATCTTATTATGAGTTAATTACTTGCATTTATTTTAACCAATAGTTGGAATTTTTAAGATTTAAACAAATCGATCAACAAGGATTAAATCATTGGATACAAAAAGCTTTAGTAGCTTTTACCAATCACATCTTAAAAATAGACTTTATGTTAACATTTGGAAAGTTAATAAACTTGTGCTTAGTTTTTTCTGTTACAAACAGTAATTCTATCAACATTAAATTTTTGGTAGCAAAGAATAATTCAATCAACATTATTGGGACCGAGGGAACCAAGCACGAAAGTACTGATGTTCTGAGATAATGTCTCGCACCCTGAGAGGTTATTCTACGTGTGGTTGGCACTCGAAAACTATTGTTCATTCCTAAGTAAATCACTTGGCTCAATTACTCATTCAATTAGGGGAAGACTCAATGAAATTAAGGAAAAAACTCGAGTGGGCATTTAAATCATCATATCAAAATAGTTTCAAGATTTCTCAATATCTCAACTCAAACAAATAATGGTTTTCAAAATCAACTTCAAAAAAGAAAAAAGACTCCACTTTAACTCTACTGGCTCAGTCTATGAAGTCTCTGTTAACTTATAAGAAGGTATCAAGATAGGTCCGCGGTTACCTCAAAAGACTACAAAAAGAAAAAGACTCAAATAATAGATTCCTCCGAAAGCAAGGAAGTCTCTCTAGTATCCAGAATGGAGCATATCTTCAATGAAATATTTTCTAAGGATCCCTAGCACCTGTATCTGTATCATAAAATAAATAATGCAATGCCTATTGTCATCAATACGTGGAATGAATGGTATGTAAGATGGCTGAGTAGAACAATACATCAAAGTTACTCAAGGAAAGAACTCAACTCAACATCTCTTATCCATGCAAGTTTTAAAATATAAATAATATTTTCATTAATCATGAATAAGAATATACAACTCAGTTAAATAGTATTTTTTTTACTCTTGAAGAGTTTCTCTAACTGACAATCACCACGCATGAGCTAGTGATGATACAATGAATAGTTATCATTGCCAATGACATCTAATACCTTGCCAAAGTAAGGGATGTAACTTTAATTGATTCATTATAAAAGTTTCTTATTGTGAAGAGAGAGGCATAGCCCCTATCCTATGTTGACTACATAGTTTATGGGACTTGAGTTAATTATGTACATTGTACGTAATACCCCTTAAAATGTCCTATGTTGAATAGCCTTGAAAGTCTCAGAAAAGTTTGGAAAAAGTTGTCATTGTCAGTGACCACGAGGAGACTTCTACAACCCATAGAAGTTTCTATGGTTTATAGATAGATCTCAGGGTTCCCTTCCACACATAAAAATATTTTAGACTTTGTCGACTCAATCTACATGTGGACTCTACAGTTCATCAATACTTCTACCAATCGTAGATGGGGTCCATTGATGAGATAATGAGAGTAGAATAACTTATATAATTTTCATGAAATTAGGTCCATGAGCCATAAGATATTCTACGACCCATAGACCAGGCATCATAGTCCAATCCCCATTTGAGTATGTAGATTCTACAACCTGTAGTCTGGGCCATGACTTGTAGTTGATATTTTGTCGTTCAAGGCCCAAAATTATAGCCTCCGAATTTTGAGCACCATCAACAGAATGAGACCAATCTACGACCCATCAATGGGTCTATGACCTATAGAAGACTGGTCGTCGACCCAAGCCCGTTTTTCTCAAGAAATCATAAAAGTTAGTCTACGAATCGTAGATAGGACTATGACGGATTCATAGTTCTTGCTATCAATTGTAAGGAGAGTCACTTTCTTCTTTTCTGATCCGTCTATAACTAAACCCTAGATGTTTTAGGATTAGAATAAATTCCTTATTATAGGTATCCAATAGTACCCATACCTTCATTATAACATAGAACACTTTAAGTGCAAGTCCAAGAGGATAGAAAGCTAGGGTTCAAACTATTCCACTAAAGTCTTTTAATATTGAGTAATGGTTTAATCTTCAAGTATGTAAGACTATTATAGTATTGAATTGAGTTTGTCCATGCACACAACACCTAGATTTTAGTGTAATTGAGTTCGGGTAGAGTTTTTTTTTAATCATAGTTATTGAATCCTAAATGAGTTAAATTTTCCTTTATTGAGTTTATTTAAATTATGCATTGAGGTTATTATCATTGATAATTATCAAATTATTGGAAATGTTGTTCATGGCTACTTTTCCATGAACCCTACTTGAGTTAATGATCATGGTTTTACTATGCATTGTTTTAAGTTAAGATTGATTATTTTTATGCATTAAATAAAGTATGATTTCAATACGAGTATATGCATATTTTATTGAGTTTTTGAAGAGCATAAGCATTTAATTTTAAACAAGTTTGAGTATTGAATTAACTGACATCTTGAGAAAAGAGTTTTGGCTATATATCAGTAATCTTGAAAGTATTTTTTTAAATTAAAGAGAATAATGATTTGAGATGAGTATTAGATTTTGAGTTAAATTCCAGTGAGACTAAATGATATGATTTGAGAATTTTACTTGATTGAGTGTATGAGCATATATGTATGTTTTGGGAGTAGTATTGAGCGCAGAAATTAATTAGAGTTAGAATATAGGTAACTCAAGTCTCATAAGCTACAAAGCCAACGTAGGATAAAGGTCTAGCCTCTCTTGTCCCAAAAGAGGTCTTTTTATTATTGGATCTGATCTCTCGCATCAACACACTTTTAACAAGTTCAAGTGTGTGCATTCGTCAAAAGTATACTTATCCAAATTGGAGTCGGGGTAGAACCCATGGAGAAATGACTAGGTTAGAGTTCAAATCAAGAAGTAACATTGGTTTTTAAATCTTTTGTAGTATGAGCAAACAACACATAAAAATAAATAATAGTTAGAAGGTAAATTTTAGGGGAAATTATCACTAAATGAAGTAATAAAATCAAAGATCAAGAGAGTTTAAGTAGCTTCTGGGGAAGATAAATAGACACACAAGTAGTAATTCACATAGATAATTGAAAATACTCAAAGGATGATGAATCTACACGGGTAGGCTAGGTGAATCTAACATTTGATCAAGGTTCTCTCAAACTCAAGATCAACTTTCCACAATAACTTTCTCAAGCTACTATGAGGTCAATACATAACACCTCAACCTTAGCAAAAACCACCGATCTCAAGGAAATTTCGTTAATTCAACATTGTAATGGCTATTCATTATTTAACCTCACTTCATGTAGCCCTTTCAAGTATACATGAAGAGCCTAAGCTAGGACTAAGTTTGAAACCTCAACCATACATAAAACATGGTTAAATAACAAAACCCATAAGGATTCATCAATAAATCAAGTAAAATCCAACACCCACCAGCCAATTACTACATAATGGTCTATATTATCCCCCTAGAAGTATTGGGTTTTTTTAAAACTAACTGTCAAATAGAATATGGGTAATTCTCCAAATGAATTCTATTCAATTAAATTAGTTTTCAAGAACAAGAAATCCAAAAAACAATCAACAAAAGTTCAGAAAAACTCTTATCTCTTATGAAGATTGGGTTTTCTACAACCTGCTCTTTCTACACAAGGAAATGAAAAAATTGCTCCATAGTAAAAATTGTACTCCTAGCAAAAATGTACTACTCACTACTAGAAATTGTACAACTAATCCTTCTATTGTTAACTATCCTCTCTAAAACATGTCAGCCACTGAGATATTTGTTGTAATGACTTTTCAGGTCATTTCTATGTTTTCTTAGTTATTTATGGAGTTGAGAATGTGCATAGTGACCTCAAGCTATTTTTGACTTGTTGGAACTGTTGATGTGGTTGTTTGATGAGTTGTTGGCGATTTACATGACCTGTCGGGTTAAATGGGAAGCTATAATTGTAAAATTAAGTTACAGATAAAGTCCTAGTAAACAACCTCAGAGTGGAATTCTGATGGTTCCATCAATTTGGGAATGAACAAACTAGGATAGGAGTGTCGTTGGCCTGAGGGTTGGGGGTCTTCCTGTGAGTTTAAGTATGAAATTACAAAATATGTTCAATTAGAAGTTAAAAAGTAGGTTTCTATAAAAACCTAAGTAAATATGCTTGAATTCGAATTTAATGGCATGGTCAGCTCTGAAAAGATGATTATAGCCTAAAACGATCTTTCATCAGATTGTGGGGGCCTTCGAGTGCATTTTGACCCCCAGTTCTTTTAGCCAAAATTAGCCAGAAGGAAGTAGGACCCTTATTTATTCGTAAGATGCTCTGTTGAAAATTTTAACTTCATTTTTAGATTCAAAACATCGAAATTCATGAGTTTACATTATATATTTGTGGAAAATGAACATTAGATGGGCCCAGAATGCTCTGGAGAAATTTTAAGGAAAGTTGATGCCACAATAGCAGGGTCTGCCTTCGTGCACACAGAGAGCATGCTTTTGTTTGCGGCATAGAACAAGAGCACACATTCTTGTGCACTGTTCATGCATCTGCATGACTCTGGCATAGACGATGCAGCTAGCCTATAAAAGGCATGATCGCAAGGTAGCCAACATACAAAACCTTCAAACAAGCATAATTATTGATCTGTAACTCCGATTTTAGTAATTCAAAAAGCTAAATTGTATTAAATTTCACAAGGAACATTATGGGGATGTCAAAGTTTAATTTTGTAACGCATTTTGAGGTAAAATTGCCATTTTTAGCTGATTATATGTTGTAAATTGGTGAAAACTTTACATCGCGATATCTCAGTCATTTCTCAATGAAATAAGTGAAGTTTTTGTCTACGTTGTTTAATTTTCTGAGAGGAATACTGTGGTATATTTGAATCCTGATAATTTTACTGTATTTTTGGAATATGACCAAGAAATTTTGTATATAAATTTTATCTGATAAGAAATGTAACCTCATTTTTGAGCTATAAACTTGAGGTGACGTAGAGATCATTTTAGGGGAATTGATTTGGGATTTCAAGCGTGGGCCCAAATTTTCCCCATTTTAGTCGTAACTTGCATATTTTTCATTTATTTTTAAGATTTTACGGTTAAATCAGTCATTATGATCTTGGGACTTATGTTTTGATTATTGAGCAACATCTAGAGGCGATCAAGGAAGGGGAACGCTCAACTGAACTGATTAGAAGTGCAAGGAACTGCTTTCCAAGTAGGTTAGGCTTCCTTAAACCCTAGACTAAGCTGAAATGTGTGGATGCTTGAACTGAAATGTGTGGATGTTTGAGTTGAGATGTGTGGATGTGTTGTACATAGACTAGTTTTACTGAGTTGTGATATGTATAATGATATGAGATACTGGTTACTATGAAAGGTACTATATGAGTTGTAGCTGTTGTATTAGTTATGTTTTATTTCTGTTAAACTATGGGAAGGTTGGTTAAAGGCTGGATATGGGTTGATGCTATGTGACAGATATGTATTCTTGTTTAACTCTTGTGTGTATAAAGATGTATCTTGGCGCTATGGAGATAGGGTAGTTGTGAGACTGGTTGCTCACTATACTTTATGTTGGGGTCTTGCTCTGGCATATAATTGGTAATTTGATAGCCTTGATTGTGTTGGATACCTATGATATAGTTGTGACTACTATATTATTCTGAACTGTGACTGGCTAGTTGTGATATATTTGTCTCTGGTTAGACATGATTCAATACTGCTTTTGTGACATATGCCTAGGTATACAGTTGTTAGCCATTATACACTCACTAAACTTACGTTATACTAGGTAACATATTATATTCTAAGAAATGTTATTGTTTGTGCCTCTAAATAGGCACCATGACTCTTGACATGAGATACGATGTTGCTATACCTCTGGTGAGATTGAAATGGGAATGTGATTCTGTTAAAGAAATGTATGCCTTATTTTTTGGGATTCATTGGGTCATTTATAGTTGAGATACTGTCTGTATGAGTTAGTCCTCAAAACTACCATCTATGTGGGAGGTTGTCACAATACCAGTGAGCCAACAAATAGTTGCCTGGGCAAGTTATCTCTGTTATCAGTTGGGTTGTCGTGTGATTTAGGATAAGTGAGACACCTCTGATTATTTATTCTCTATGGGTCTTAGCTTAGGCTTAAGCTGGTGTTGTCCTAGAGTTGCTATTATAGAGCCACACAATTACATATACCTCACAGGATCGAGTGTCACCACCTGACACAACATACATATATTAGATTAACTATTGGTTTGTGTAACACCCCACATCTTACATTACACCTTTAATACTATACAAATGAAATATGACATGATTTAGTTAAACTAGCGCAAGTTTTCAAAAGTGTTTGAATCTCGCGTTA
>JAABOM020103448.1:0-25793 GCA_011800125.2 Solanum clarkiae
TTATGGGAGCAATGAAATCGAATCAGAAGATAGAAAGTAGAGAATGAGCTCAAAAATGCACCTTTAGGTCTGCGAACAGAGTGATGTGCAAGGAAAAACAATTAGCGAGATTTTATTTCTCTCGCCGATAACCGCGCCCCTTGGGGTTTTGAGGAGAGACTTCTGCTAAACCCCGAAACTTTTGCCTATCTCACAGTGACCCCTTATATTAAGTCATTCAATTCAAATTGGTATAGGTCAAAGGAAGCCCTAAAATAAACAATCAAGTTAAAGGATTCATTATTATGAAATATTTCATGTATTTTGAAAATAGTTAGACTTTTAATAAGCATATATCTAATTATATGTGGAGTTAAAGGCTGAAATATCTATCAAAAGAATGGCCAAGTTTCAGCAAGTCAAATCTTGTGTCCATCCAAGTTCGAAATAAAATGCTATGTCCATTTTATTATACATGCTTAGTGCTAAAATATGTCCAAAGTATGGTCATAAATAAAAACACAAATGTATATTTGGCTTTTAAAAAGTACTATGAGGGTGAAAAATCAAGTTTTGGACCACCACCAATCTTCAGTAAAATCTACTATCTGTAAATTGATCGACGACCCAATTTGCAATAGAAGACTTAAGTCGGCAAAATATTTTTTACAAAGATTTTAAATGGGATTTGTGAAACGCCCCAAAAATGTGTTTCGGGAATGCCCATAATCGTAATTTTCATATATCTCAAAATTCATGCATGATGTCAAAAATATGATTTCATATTCTTGATCAGAGGGAAAAATTGAGTGGGAAATGGGTATAACCCGAATTTTAGAAGACCCGTAGCAAAAAACGATTTTCGCCAAATTTCACAATTTCAGTAGGCATCTGCGATACCTCCGCGACGTGGACCCTTCGCCGAGGTGTGTTTGCACTTCCTTAATTTTTCCTATTCGGTCTAAGACATTGGGGTCTTGGCCTCATGCCCATTTATGCGTAAAAATACCTATATTTATCCATTTTTCAACTTTATGCCACTCAAGACCCTCTCAAATCTTTCTCTAATACTTTTAATCAAATATTTCATCCAAATTCAAATGATTCAAGATTAATTAAGGATCTCAAGAACTCCATTCAAGCTTCAAGTTCTTTTCAAATCTACATCAAGGAAATCCCCAAACTTGAGGTATGTGGGTTTCAACCATTGGGTCCTTTCACCTATGGTGCTCAACCTTCCTATTTTATGAAAATTGCATAATTCAAGTTGTATTACTTATGGTATTACTTATTTTGGATTATGATTATAAACTATATTGGGGTTTATGAAAGTTGATTGGAAATACATATCTACCTATTTCAAGCTTATACTATGAGATGGTTTGTCTATTGTGACTGCATGTTTTGGGTTATGAAACTATGATTTATTATGAGATTTGATGATGGATTTTAAGGTATCTTACATGAGGGTTTTACTATGTGTTAGCGGGTTGATTTACATTAAGTTTTCTCACATTATTTCACTCTTGAATTGCATAATTTTGAACTAGCATTGCACATCCGCCAACTATTTGATAAAGTGTCTTGACAAGGATTCTTGAGATATTGATGATCTAAGGCATGGTTTATAAGTCAAGGGACTTTATGATGATTAAGGGATTGTATGTATGTATGTATGGAATTCATGAAAAGTATCTATAGTGTTGCAAGTTGACCATACCTTGTTGGGGGGCGACATGCCCCACCACCTTATTAAGGGGGCGACATGTCTTGACCACCTCGTCTAGGGGTGACATGCCCGTACTACCATGTCGAGGGGTATTGAAACGGCCCAATAATATGCTTCATTTCCGTCCATAATCATAATTTTCATATATCTCAAAATCTGTGCGTGATATCAAAATCTGACTTCATATTCTTGATCAGGGAGAAAATGGAGCGAGAAATGGGTATAATCCGAATTTTAGAAGACTGATACTGAAAAATAATTTTCGCAAAAAAATTTGGGACAGCAAGGGTGCAGGATGGTTCCGAGATGAGGACCATCGCAAATCAGTATTAGCACCTCCTTTATTTTTCTGTTTCGGCCTTAGGCATTGGGGTCTTGGCCCCATGCCTAGTTATGCGTTAAAACACTTATATTTAGCCATTTTTCCACTCTATATCACTCAAAAAACCTCTCTAAAATCTCTCAACCATTTCATCAAAATTCCCATTAAAATTCAAGTGTCTTAAGCTTAATCCAGGATCTCAAGAACTCCATTCAAGGTTCAAGTCTCCTTCAAGTCCACATCAAGAAAACCTAAGTCTGAGGTGTGTAGGTTTCATCCACTGGGTCCTTTCACTCATGGAGCCCAATCTTCCTATTCTATGGAAATTACATGTTTTCAAGTTGTATTATCTATGGATATCTTTTATTATGGATTATAAGCATAAAATATGTTGGGATTTTATGAAATGTTGATTAAATATGCATGTCTATCTATCTCAAGTTTACACAATGAGTTGGTTTTGTCTATTGAGCCTATGTATATTTTGAGCTATGAAACTATGATATATTATGAGATTTGATGATGAATTTCAAGGTATCTTAAATGAGGCTTTTACAATATGTTGGTGAGTTGATTTGTATTGAGTTTTCTCATATGATTTCACTATTGAATTGCATAATTTTGAACAAGCATTACAAACCCACCAAGTGTTTGATAAAATGTTAAGTCAAGAATCCTCAAGTTATTTATACGTTTTGCAAGTCAAGTGACTTCATGATGAATATGGGCTATCAAGTATGTTATGAATTCATGAAATTATCTATGATTATACAAGTATGAAGTTAAGCCATATTTTCAAGATTTTACCTCTTATGAGCCTTTGATGTTAATGCAAGGGTACTGTTTGATGATGATCTATTCTCATTTTTCAAGTTAGGCTTACCATTAGAGGTCGAGTATGTTTAAGGGCTACTCATATCATGATTCCATGTTTATTTCAAGTTATTAAAGTATGATTATTATATGTATTCCATGGGATTAGACTTACTACCGATGGATAAAGGGTTTGCTCTCTTTCTTTGAACTGTGTGCCAACATAGGATTATATTATACCCTTGCTATACTAGTGGATCCATTTAGTGCACCTTCTCTTGAAATTCTTCCCGAAATGGGATGAGCTCCCATAAGGCGAAGTTTCTCGTGAATTCCTTTCTGAAATGGGATGGGCTCCCGTAAGTAAAGTTACTTCTCCAAAATGGGACGAGCTCCCGTAAGGTGAAGTATGGTTTACCTAGGCAAGTATACCACCTCTTTATCGGGATTCCAAGTTGTGACTCGCTTGGTCTTATTCTATGTTGGTTGAGGTCTCTTCCTACATATGTATTATGTTTTATGCAAGATGAATGCTTTATAAACATATTTTATGAAACGCCCTATGTTTTCTAAGGGATGCCCCATAATCGTAATTTGCTTATATCTCAAAGTTGGGGATATTTAAACACCCATCCACGTAGCTTGGAAAGATCCTATGATGCATTTTTGTTGAATATCTCACAATCAGTATAGAATTTTACAAATCCAACTTCATATTCTTGTTCAGAGGGCATAATTGTATTGGGGAATGAGTACCTAGAAGGTATACTTTATTTGTGCCAAGAAAATAATTTTTGGGAAAAACTTTGTAAAACAGTAGCTGTCCGTGCATAGGCCGCGACGCGGACCGGGCGAACTAGTTCAAAAATTTTTGAAAAAAATCTTTTTTACTCCAGGGAAATTGGGTAATAACTCAGCACCTACATATAGAAATCCCTCATTGTTCAGTCGTTTTGAGCCCTAAAAACTCACTAAAAACCTCTCAAAATCCTCTCAAATCTTCACCAAATTCTCCATCTATTCTTAAAGATTTTCAAGAAGTTTCGTTGGAGTTCAAGAAGTCCAAGTTAAGCCCTAAGTCCTCCTCAAGTTTTCTTCAAGAAATCCCAAGATTAAGGTATGTGAGTTTCATCTATAGTTACCTTTCACTCATGGAGACAAACCCTTCCTTTTTATGAAAATTGCATGTTTTCAAGTTGTATTACTTATATATATATAAGTCCCGAAGAGCGGAACAGCCGTCCAACTCCCCCAAATACAAGGGAGCGGGCACTGCTCTAGTATTACTTATTATGAATTATGATTACAAACTATGTTGGGTTTTTATGAAATATTGACTAGAAACACATGTCTACCTATTTCAAGATTATACTATGAGATGGTTTGTCTATTGTGACTATGTATGTTTTGGGGTATGAAACTATGATCTATTATGAGATTTGATGATAGATTTTAATGTATATTGCATGAGGGTGTTACTAAGAATTGGTGGGTTGATTTATTTCAAGCTTTCTTGGATGATTTCACTCTTGAATTGCATGGTTTTACACTAGCATTGCACACCAATCAAGTGCTTGATAAAAATGTCCTGTTTAGGGTTCTTGAGCTATTGATGATCCATTGCATGTCCTATGACTTGAATGACTTTATGATGATGAATAGAAGGTATATATGTGTTGATTTCACGAAAAGTATATATAGTGTTGCAAGTTGACCACACCTAATTGAGGTGGTGCTATACCTCAATCGCCATGGATAGTAGGGCGTGACAACAGTTTGAAAAGAGTTTCCAATCCTTGGAAGACAAGTTTGTGTCCGCTTCTATTTTGTCCTTAGCGGAAGGGTTAGAAGGGTTTGTTACTTATTGTGATGCCTATAGACAATTTAAGGTGCATGAGAAAAATTATCCCACCCATGATCTTGAATTAGCAGCCGTGGTGTTTACTTTGAAAATTTCACATCATTATTTGTATGGGGTGCATGTGGATGCATTTAGCGGTCATAAAAGTCTCCAATATGTGTTCATCCAAAAAGATTTTAACTTGATACAAGGAAGGTGGTTAGAGATCCTTAAGAATTATTACATGAGTGTGCATTATCACCCTGGTAAGGCTAATAGTGTGGCCGATACTCTAAGTAGGGTGTCTATGGGTAGTCTAGCTTATATTGATGATGGTGGCAAGGAGGTGGCTAGAGAGGTTCATCGGTCAACTAGATTGGGGTTAGGTTGGACAAAGTTGATAATGGTGGTATAGTTGCCTAATGTTGATGACTTGAGAGAGTTGATTTTTGAAGGAGGTACATAACTCATCCTATTCTACTCTTCACAGTTTTACAAAGGGTGTGTAGGTGTGAAGTCAACGAGTTGGCTTTAATTGGACAGGGCTTGGTAATGGATGTCATTGGGGGAAGTGAGGCATGTAAGGGAAAAGGTTGAGAATGGATCAAGAAGGCAAAGTTGCTTTTTAGGTGTGAGGAGAGGTAATCTTCGGTTTGGTGTGGATGATTGGTGCTCGAGGATTTCACCTATGAAGAGTGTTGGTTTGTTTGGCAAGGAGGGAAAGTGGAGCCCAAGGTATATAGGGCCTTACAGAATTTTGAGGAGAATTGGGAAGATTGCATATGAATTGGAGTTTCCTTTGGAGAGGAATATGGTGAATCCGGTCTTCCATGTGTCTATGATGAGGAAATGTGTTGGTGACCAAAGTGTTATGATGCCTTTTGAGATTGTGGGTATTTTGGAGGATAATTTACATACGAGGATGTCCCAATTGAGATATTGGTTAGAAAAGTGAAAGGCTGAGGGACAAAAAAAATGTAGCATCGGACAGGGTCCTTTGGAGGAGTCAACAAGTTGAGAGTACCACTTGAGAAGCTGAAACAGACATCAAGAAGAGATATACGTACCTCTTTCATCCTATTCAAGTATAAGATAACAAATTAAGTCCTTTCTATGATTTTAAGTCCTAAGTTTCAACCCTTATGTGATTTTGCATGCATTCATGCTCATGGTAACAAGTTTATAGTGATTGTTGACATTCATGGTGAAACTTTTTGAAAATGAGGTTTAAGTGCATTTGTTGCATTCATGTTGGGCTGAAACCTTCGTAGTTTCTTCTCTTACTCATGTTTCTTCAACATTCGGGGACAAATGTTCCCAAGGATAGATATTGAAATGCCCCACATTTGCCAAGGGATGCTCCATAATCGTAATTTGCTTATATCTCAACGTTAGAGATTTTTAAACACCCCTCTACATAGCTCAGAAAGACCCTATAATGCATTTTTGTTGAATATCTCACATTTCGTGCAGAATTTTACAAATCCGACCTCATATTCTTGTTCGAGGGAAAAATTGCGTAAGGTAACGAGTTCCTACAAGGTATACTTTATCCATGCTAAGAAAATAATTTTTGGGCAAAACTTCGCAAAATAGTAGTTGTCCGTGCTCAGGCCGCGACACAAACCGGTGGCGGACTAGTGCAAGAATTTCTGAAAAAGTTCTTTTTTACTCCAGGGCAATTGGATAATAACCCTATACCTATATGCACGAAAATCCCTTATTGTTCAGACAATTTGAGCCCTAAAAACTCACCAAAACGCTCTCAAATTCCTCTCTAATCTTAACTAAATTCTCCATCTATTCTCAAAGATTTTCAAGAAGTTCCATTAGAATTCAAGAATACCAACTCAAGCCCCAAGTTCTCCTCAAGTTTTCTTCAAGAAACTCCAAGATTAAGGTACGTGGGTTTCATCAATGGGTACCTTTCGCCCATGGAGTCAAACCCTTCCTTTTTATGAAAATTGCATATGTTTCAAGTTGTATTACTTATGGGTATTACTTATTATGAATTATGATTACAAATTATGTTGGGTTTTTATGAAATGTTGATTAAAACACGTGTCTGCCTATTTCAAGATCATACTATTAGATGGTTTATCTATTATGACTATGCATGTTTTTGGATATGAAACTATGTTCTATTATGAGATTTGATGATGAATTTTAATGTATATTGCATGCGGATGTTACCAAGTATTGGTGGATTGATTTACTTCTTTTCTTGCATGATTTCATTCTTAAATTGCATGGTTTTGTACTAGCATTGCACACACACCAAGTGTTTGATAAAATATCTGGTTTAGGGTTCTTGAGCTATTAATGATCCATTGCATGTCCTATGACTTGAATGACTTTATGATGATGAAAGGAAGATATATATGTGTTGATTTCAAGAAAAGTATCTATAGTGTTGCAAGTTGACCACACCAAGTTGAGGGGTGCTATACCTCAATCGCCATGGAGGGTAGGGCGTGACAACCATCAACTAATTGAGGGGTTGATACCTTAATCGCCATGGATGGTAGGGTGTGACAACCATCAACCAATTGAGGGGTTGATACTTCAATTTCCATGGATGGTAGGGCATGATAACCATTATCTAATTGAGGGGTTGATACTTCAATTTCCATGGATGGTAGGGTATCACAGCTATCAAGCAATTCAGGGATTGATGCCTCAATCGCCATGGATGGTAGGACATGAAAACCATCAACCAGTTGAGAGGTTGATACTTCAATCACCATGGATGGTAGGGTGTGACAACCATCGAGAAGTCTTTTACTACACACGTAATATATTCTATATAAGCATGTTTTACTTCAAGTACGATTCATGCATGCCATATTATTATATGCTTATCCATTGCCTAATTATGCATTTTGATTACGTTGCCTATCTCTTGTTGCATTGCATCCTACATACTTAGTACATTCAAATGTACTAATGCGTACTCTATGCCTACATAATTTCACCATGTAGAGATCGGCGCTTATTTATATCCTCCACGTGATTAGCTTTGGTTCATTGAAAGAAGAGAGTTGGCGAATCCTCACATTCGGGGACGATACCCGGTTTCTATCTTACCTATGTTGAGACTTTATTATACTTTACTTTCTAGTTTGAGGGTGAGCCTTGAACATGTCTTAGTCCCCATCCTATTCATGCTTAGAGGTGTTTGTTGGATACTATGCCATGTACCTATAATTTGATGTTGAGATTTTATGGAGACTTATCTCTTAGACCCTATCCCTTATATGATGCTGTTTGATACTATTGATTATGGTGGAAAATAATGAAAGTCCCTAGTCCCTAACTGCCCCCATAGCGTGAGTCATACTTACCTGCCCCTTAGACTTATTTGTTGCGTGATTCATGTTTTTTCTCTTCCCTATAACATCCCCATAGCGTGAGTCCAAAGCCACGCTTCCTTTGGAAATTAATTGCTATGTGCTTATTTACCTTTTATTATCTCTGTGAAGCCAAGGATGTACAAACGATATGGTAAGAGGCTTGTTTGGGTTGTCTTCAGGTTTCACATTTGCTGTGTCACATCTAGGCCCTCGGTTTGGGTCGTGACGTTTTACTTCAAGCATTGATCATACATGCCATATTAAGATTATGCTTATCTATTGCTTATTACTATGCATTTTGACTATATTGGCTTATGTTTGTTGCATTGCATCCTACACACTTAGTATATTCCAACGTACTAATGCATATTTTATACCTACATGATATCACCATATAAGGACCGGAACTCATCTTGATCATCCTCCACGTGGCTAGTGAGATTATTCGAAGATAAGCTTGGTGAGTTCTCAAGTTCGGGGACACTATCTAATTTTTCTTGCTATCTGTAAGACTTCTTTATGTTGAACATTTGATATTATGAGGGTGAGCCCGAAAAGTGTCTTATCCCCTGCTCCGTTCTAAGTTTAGAAGTGTTGTTGGAATATTATGATGTATTTATGCTATAAGCTTGACTCTTTATGCTTTTATGATATCAAAACTTTCCTTAGTCCTATTTCCCTTTTTTATTATCTCTTGTTATTGTTTACTTTGTTTCAGTGACCAAAGATGTGTGATTGATATGCTAAGAGGCTTGTTTAGGTCCCTTCGGGTTCCTATTCGTCGTGCCACTTCTAAGCCGTAGGCTTGAGTCATGACATGCGTGTACCTTGACCATCTCGTCGGGGGGTGACATGCCCGTAATACCACGTCGAGGGGTATGTACCTTGATCACCTCATTCGGGGGTGACATGCCCGTACTACCATGTTGAGGGGTAGGTACCTCAATCACCTTCCAAGGGGGTGACATGCCTTAAATTCTAAGTAATAGTTGCTTGGTCTATGATTATGGTCTCCTACACATATGTATCATATTCTATACAAGTCATATTATTTACAAGCATGTTTTACTTCAAGCATTGATCATGCATGCCATATTAATATTATACTTATTCATTGCTTATGATTATGCATTTTGACTATATTGGCTTATATCTTGTTTCATTGCATCCTACATACTTAGTACATTCAAATATACTAACGGATATTCTATGCCCACATGATATTACCATGTAGGAACTGTAGCACCTCACGATCATCCTCACATGTCATAGTTTTGGCATCTTGAAGATAAGCTTCGGTGAGTCCTCAAGTTCGGGGACACTAGCTATGCTACTCTTGCTTTTGTTATCTCTTTATCTTGAACATTTGATACTATGAGGGTGAGCCCGAAAAGTATCTTGGCCTCCATCCAATCTATGTTAGAGGTGTTGTTAGAACCATTAATGTAATTATGCTATGATTTTAACTCTTGAATGTTTTATGATTATCCAAGACTTCCCTTAGTCCCGTTTCCCTTTTTTATGGCTCTTATTGATGATGTTTTGCTTCTGCAATCAAGGATGTATGATTGATATGCAAAGAGGCTTGTTTGGGGTTCCTTTGGGTTCCCCATCTGTCGTGTCACATCAAGGCCCTAGGTTTGGATTGTGACAATTTGAGACTCATTTCTCACCATCATTATTTTATATTTCACCTATAACTTCACATAAAAATTTATTTATAAAACATCTCAAGTTCAAAGTAAGGATTTCTCAAGGCTTAAATTTTGTATACCATCACAATAGTTGCTAAATTGAGCTTCTTCCATGCTTTTCGTTTCAAGTTGATCTTTTGCAACAAGCTTTAGCCAAGAAAATTAGTGAGTTTTTTCTGCATAAGGTAAGATTTAAATTCCTCCTCACATGCAAAGCTTATGAGAGAATTAAAAGTAACAGTAGCAGCTACTCATTTGGGGAACCAGATTCCTATGCTGCAAATAGTGAAGTAAAGAACTCAAGATTATTCTTTGATAAAGTCTCTGCTCAAGGAAATAAAAATAATGACCTATTGAAATAGGATTTTAGCAACCAACCATTACCAACTTCAAGAGTGATTACAGATTTCAACTCTATAATTTGAGAGACTAAATCTAGTACCTCAAACTTAGCCATTAACGCTAATTGTTCTAACTATACTCCAAGATTTCAAACTCACTTCTTGTCACAAAGCTCAATCATACAACTACTGATGAGTCTAGGGTTAGGACTCATTTTTGGCTTCAAATGTGTGAAATATTGTTCTCAATGCATGATTTTCTCTTGGAAACCAATTATTGTTTTAAATACTAGGTTTAATGAACAAGAAGTGATCAAGACCAATTGTTAAAAAATAAAGCAAAGTGAGCAAAAATACATAAAAAGCGAGAAAAATAGGTATCACCCAAGTACTTCGATGCATCATTGAAAGGCATATATTGCCTAGCTTATATATTTCAAACCCCAAGACTTGGTGCAAGGTTAATAGTGAAAAAGTACTTCGGTGCATCATCGAAGCATGATCGGCGAATAAAGTTAAGCCTGCCTAAATTTATAGCACTTGACTAGCTTCAAGTTGAAACATGTGTTGCAAGTGGCCAGTAAGGTACGCACTTGGTGCATCATCGAGTGAAGTTGGCGGGCTAGAAGTTGATCGCTGAAAGTTATAGTATCCAAGAGAAAAAATCAAACCTTGAGGTGGTTCAACTCGGCGAAGGTCGTCACAAGTTGGTGTATTGCCAAATATAGTCACAACCTAACTAACCTTGCCAATTGGTGATCTGAAGTACAAATTAAGATTTCTTGACAAGGAATATAAGTAGAAAAAATGTGCAAAAAAAGTGACACATATACATGAAATGCCCTAAAAGTGCCCCCAAAATATGCTTCAAAAATGCCCATAGCCATAATTTTCATATATCTCAAAAATTCATATGTGATATCAACAATTCGACTTCATATTTTTGATCAGGGGACAAAATTGGGTGGAGAGTGGTTATAACCCAGATTTTATAAGATCCATAGCGAAAATTGATTTTTGTGAAATTTTTTAAGATAGAAGGTGTCCACGATGGCTCCGCGACACGGACCTATCGCAAAATAGTGTTTTCACTTTCTTATATTTTCTGTTTCAGCCTAAGTCATTGCGGTTAGGGTCCCTATACCCATCCATGCATAAAAACGCCTATACTTAGACATTTATTAACTCTATATCACTCAAGACTCTCTCAAAACCCTCTCCAAGACTTAACCAAATATTTCATCCAAATTCAAGTGTCTCAAGCTAAATTCCGGATCTCAAGAACTCTATCCAAGCTTCAAGTCTCCTTCAAGTCTATAATCAAGAAAACCTAAGTTTGAGGTATGTGAGTTTCATCCATTGGGTCCTTTTACCCATGGAGCTCAATCTCTATTTTTATAAAAAATTATATGTTTTCAAGTTGAATTATCTATGGGTATCTCCTATTATCGATTATGGGTATAAATTATGTTGGAGTTTTATGAAATGTTGATTTGTTATGCATGATTATCTATTTCAAGCTTGTACTATGAATGAGTTTTATTTATTGAGACTATGCATGTTTTGAGCTATGAAACTATGATCTATTATGAGATTTAGTGATGAATTTCAAGGTATTCTATATGAAGGTTTTACTAAATATTGGTGGATTGATATGCATTGAGTATTCTCATATTATTACACTCTTGAATTGCATGATTTTGAACAAACATTATACATCCACCAAGTTTTGATATAATGTCTTGACAAGAATTTTAGAGTTATTGATGATCTATTGCATGATTTATGAGTTAAATGACTTTATGATGATTTTGGGCTTTCAAAAATATATTGAATTCATGAAAATTTCTATGATGTTGTAAATGCCGGATTAAGCCCCTTTTCAAAGATTTTACCTCTTGTTGGCGTTTGATGTTAATGCAAGGGTAATGTTTCATAATGATCTATTCTTATGTTTTAAAGTTAGACTCACCATTAGAGGTCAAAGACGTTTTAGAGCTACAAATGTCATGTTTCCATATTTCTTACTAACTGCTAAAGTATGATTATTTCAATTATTCTATGGGATTAGGCTTAGCACCAATGGATGGAGGTTTTGCTGTCTTTCCTCAATCTATGTACCAACATAGGAGTATACTTTACCTTTGCTTTAATAGTGATTCCATTTAGTACACTTTCTCTTGAAATTCTTCCCGAAATGGGATGGGCTCCCATTAGGAAAATTTTCTCATGAAATCCTTTTCGAAATGAGACAGGCTCTCGTAAGGAAGGTTACTTTTCTGAAATAGGACGGGCTCCCGTAAGGTGAAGTATGGTTTACCTTGGCAAGTAGACCATCTCTTTACCGGTGAGGGGTAATCATTAGGATTCCAAGTTGTAGCTTGTTTGGTCTTATTCTTTGCCGGTTGAGGTCTCTTCCCACATATGTATTATGTCCTATGCAAGTTGAATGATTTATAAGTATGTTTTACTTCAAGCATTGATCATGCATGCCGTATTGGGATTATGCCTATCTATTGCCTATTACTACGCATTTTGACTATATTGGCTTATGCTTGTTGTATTGTATCTTACATATTTTGTACATTCAAATGTACTAACACATATATTATACCTATATGATATCACCATATAGGGACTGGAGCTCCTCATGATCATTCTCCACAAGAGCTCCTCATGATTATCCCCCCCAGGTACATATGCTTTGGATTCATTAAGAAGAATTGAAGTTGGAGTTGAATTGGAGCCAAGAAGAGTTGAAATTGCACAAAATGATACTTGACAGCAGTTACACTCCACGATCGTGGACTTTGGGTCTGCGATCGCGGAGTTGTGGCATGTAGAGAAGTGCGAACGCACTAAGCCCAGGCGCGAAGGTAGAGCACAAGGAAACCCAACTTCCATGATTGTGGAATGCTGAGCACGATTACGAAATATTGCAGTGAGCAACATCGGGGAAACTCTAGAATTTCACCATTTTCAGTCCCATAATCACATATACACGCACTCCCAACCCTTATTCTTAATACAAAGAATACTCTGGAATCTGAGAATAGAATTCATACACTCTTGAAGAAGAAAAACAAACCTTAGTGTAGATTTTAGTTTAAAGTGAGAACTTAGAATAAGTTTTCTACAAATTCTTGAGTGGATTGAAGAGTGTGGGCTTTACTTGTATTTATCTTTGACTCACTCTTTCTTCCTTGTTCTTGAATGCTTAATTTGTAGATTTAATTGAGATTGGATGTTAATTTGTATATGGGTCTTGATTGTTTCTCTTGCTCTTATGCTTAATTGATAATTTACTTCCAAAATCAAGAGGGTTTCTCCTAAATTGCTTTGACAGTTTGAATTGATTTATGAGTTCATGCATATCTTCACGTATAACTTTAAATTTTAGGTCACAAACTTGAATCTAGGTTAGACCTTCAATTATTTCTCTAGCAAGTGTAGTTGAAATGAAGGGTTGCATGATAGTCATGGGTTTATGTGTTGAGAGAGCCTCAAAAGGGACTTAATGGCTAAGGTCTTGGGAGTTTTGCTTTTAAGGTTCTCAAGACAAGTGTGTCTTTGAGTAGCTCGCGTAAGAGGCCATAGTTGACTCTTGCAAAATATTGCCTTCCTCCTAACCGAGGGGTGACTACAAGTAACCTAGCCTACCCATAGAGTTAATTTGATGCTAAGTGTGATGGATCGATTGAGCATTGATTGTTTACTATATTCCTTATCCTTGCTCCCTTGCTTAATCAATCCTTACCCAATAATATCTTAGGAGTAGTTTTTAGCTTAGTTTCCCCCATTTAGTTAGAATTTTTCCTTGGTATTTGCTTGTCTAGTCAAAATCGAGTATCCATAGGTCATTGCTCTACTCAAACGCTGACACATTGTTTCTCTGGGATACAACCCCAATGACTAAAGTTGGATTATTATGCTAATGATAGCCGCCCCTGCTTTCTTTGAGTAGCTGGGTTCAGCGACATAAAAATGGCGTCGTTATTGTGGAACCATAGGCATATTGAGTTGATTTAGGACTTGTAGTTTACTATTTTTAATTTTATTAACCATAGGCATAATGAATTGATTTAGGACTTGTACTTTACTATTTTTAATTTGTTTTCCTTGTTTTTTTCTTTTTGTTATACGACTAATTTGTATGAAAGCTTGCTTGATGATTGTAAGCCCTTTTCTATCTCCTTCGGAGTATTGCACTTCATGGTGAGCAAATGGTGTTAAGGTTGTGAATGGGGATGAGAATGTTGTGAGTCAAGATTGGATCGCGGACTTGATTCTTAGACTTTCCAAAAAGTGGCTCAATGACACCAATTTTTCAACATGAGGATGATCTCAAGAGCTTGCTTGTTGCTATAAGTTATGACTTGGACCATTTGGAATGGGAAGTTAATGTTTTGGAGGTCAACTTGAAGCTAAGTAATGAAGTAAGTGAGGCCCCCAGCTCAAAGGTGATCAACTATGGGCTGGAGTCTCAAGGAGGAGGAGTGAGGCTTGATGTGGAAGAGATATGGAGTCAATGTATGTTATCTAGTCCAATAATCATCCAAGAGGCCACAATTGAGGAAATGATACTAAAGTTGCAAGAACATGCCATGGAAATCTTAAATGGCAACTTTAGTTCTTTTGAAGTTAGGAGTGTTGCCTACTTAGAGGCCATAAAATGTGAAGTTCAATTTGAAGAAGGCCTCTTGACACTCCCATGTCTACCTAAGGAACCTATAAGGAAAGTTGATGATAAGTTAGGTAGACAATTCAAGACCTCAAAGTGGAGAAATCGGTGGAAAATGTTGATGGTCTCTCATTACCCTCCTCATGAGCTCAAATGGAAAATTATCTTAATATTATGGAAAAGATTCATTGCCTCAAATTGAAAACACAAATGGGCAGTGAATCAAATATTGTTCACATTTCAGTAAATTCTTGTATTTTAAATTTTCAGAATAGCTTCTTGATTTTATTTTTGATTTTTGGCTAACCTTCACAATTTCCATGTCTTTGCTAATGGTTTCATATAGGTTTTGAGTTGAAGAAATGGGTGGAAACACTAGCAAAAAATTGCAAAAGGATGAAGGTGGGCCATTTTGACCGTACTTTTTGGGCCAAGCATCACCCATTGCGTAAGAGAGGATCGCCCAATGTAGTAGAGAATCAGCCCAGGTCTAGCACCTAGTTGATGTCCGCGAAGGCGCTCAAATGTCTGCCATCACGGGTGCACAAAGGCAATGAGGCGCAATCGTGCCTAAAGGTCTTCGAAGGTGGATAACTAACGAGTACAGTTAAATGAAAAGATAGGTCTCTTGTGACTTGTCTCCATTTTCAAAAAAAAGAGGAGCATGGCCATAGCTAGTCACAGAGTGAGGTAAAATCATTCTTCAAGAAGTTTTGACCTCATAAATCTTCAAGAAGAGCTCAAGTGCTTTCCTCTTCATCCTTTTTGGTTCTTTACTCAAAGGCATGTTCTCCCTACCATTTTTCCATTCTTCTTCATCAACAAAAATTGTGCAGCCATGAAAATGGCTTGATCAGTGTGGACGTCAAACATACTGAATTCCTTAAATTGTGATGTCACACTATTATGGTCATGCTCTTTTTCATCATCTTTGCTTTCTGGATGTATGTGTGTTACTGGGGTGTCACTTGTCCGAGCCTTTTTGGAGCGAATTCTTGTGCGTAAATGTTGAAATTTGACATGAATTGATGTGGTAAATGATTGAGTGTTGCTTGGGTGGTGTTTGTATGTTGTTGGGGTTAGATGTGGTGGTTTAATTTTGTCAAATTAATTCTATCAATTTATGCCCACCATGTGCTAGACAAAATTCCCTTGTGAAATTTGAGGAAGGTGACTAGTATTCTCTGTGAATGCGGATGCTATGTCGTGATCGCATTGATCCTAGAAATTCTTAGCTATCTATAAACGTGGATAGCTTCCTTCGAATGTAGAAGACTAGGGTGACTAGATCTCTGCGATCATGGTAGTGGCCGTGATCGTAGCTTGGTTGGCTATTGTTCAAAAACAACATACTTCACCGTCTGATCTAAACTTCTTCCAATCAATTCTCTTGGCTTACATATTTCCTAATGCATGATTCAACTATCTATAAGATGTTTTTGTCGTGTTGGCTTTGCAATGCAGGTTTGATTGGTCGAACATGGATCCTGACATCACACTTCATGGTGCCAAAATTGCCTTAGAAGGAGAAGAAGCTGCCTACTTTGATCAAAGCCAATTCCTCTCAGCCTAATGTGCCTAAATGTATGATGATACTTGGGTAGGACTGTGATTAGAGGGAGAGGTATTTTCTTGGACAAAGTAGAGCAAAGATGCTAGAGTTCTTTGGCCTATTATAGGCTTTCAGGTTGGCTATGCTTTGCTGATGAACCTATCAAATCCAACCACACCATAGTTGGTGAGTTCTATGTCAATTAGAGACTAACTTTGGGGAGTAGAAGGCTACCATGATCCGAGGAATGAGAGTTGATTTCAGCCCAGTGATTATCAATGCTATCTGTTGGCTGCCAGATGCTGTTAATCGGATATATAAATAGAGATATTAAGAGTTAGATGCTCAGTGGTTGGTAGACAAGTTGCATGATGGAGTTCCTCAGGAGTGGCTCACTTCACATAGAGGTATTGACACACATGAGTTTATAGTGGAAGCTAGATATTGGCTTTCCATCATTTGCGCCTGGGTCATTCTCTCTACACATGACACGGAGGTGACTTTGGACTGTGCACTTGTCATTGTCACTCTCTTGGACAGTCTTCATGTTAATTTGGGACAGATTATAGTGGATCAGATTGCAAAAGTGGCCAAGGGAGGGCCAAGAGCTGGCCAAGGAAGGGCCAAGAGCTTAGGGTACCCCTCACTGATTTCCAGATTATGCTATGAGGCAAGGGTGTCTATCCTACACCGGCCAAAGATATCTATCCACTAAAGAAGAAAGGAGGCCTAGGGGATATAAAAAGAGATGATCTATGTTCTAGATTCCTCTTTTGGCAATTCATAGAGCCAGGATTAGAGGTAGGGGGTCTACTTTAAGAGCTTTAGGTCCTTTAGTTTCTTCAGGACCAGTTCAGTTTGGTCCTCCTACTATGAGATCCTTGTCCTCTCAGATTCATTGAATGGGTGACTAGATCAGGCAGCTAGTAGCAGGCCATCTTATAGGACCACCGGGAGCTACAACAGATGATCAGCCTACACTTGCATCGGTTGAAGCCGCTTAGAAAGCCATGAGTGACCGGCTTGAGGAAATGAGCCGAAGGAAAGGAAAGATAGAGCGGAGGCACAAGAAGTTCAAAAGCATGAGAAGAAGAAGAGCAGATTCCTAAACAAGATGATGGGCAAATTGAGGCAGTTGTGTGGGTCCAGTTCTTCAGATCTTCATGATGAGTTGACTATCTCTTCGGGCTCAAGTGTTGAGTGATCATCTCAGGGAGTCCCTCATATTCTGTTCTATTTTGTGATTATGTTGTGAGGACACAACACCATATTTACTTGGGGGTGCACTTATGACTTGATTTTGATTATGACTATTGGTTTCTATCTTGTATACTCTAGATTTGTTAGTACTTATGGACTCTTTCTTGTTTTGTATTTATGATATGCCTTTGTCAGGGCTTGATTTATGTTAATTACAGTATGTCCTTTTCGGGCTTGTGTATATTGTGTTTGGGTATAGTTTTTTCAGTAGATTTGGTAGCTTCTTATTTTTTAGTTTTAATGGTGTGTATAATCTATGGTTCTCGATGATGGATTGAGTGAGGACATTCTTAAGGGCAAATCGTCGATTAGGTGTGTGAGTGCATGAGTAGAATATGGTGTTTGGTGAAGTTTGAGTAGCCATTTACTCTTGTTGGAGTTATACATTGGGATTATGACTTGTGTGGTACTAATATGTTTAGTCAAGTGTTGTGGATTGTGAAATAGACTTACTCCTCTAATTTTTTATAGTTAAATGGTTTTGGGGTGATTTTGGGACAACATTTTGACTCTTTTGGTGACTCCTACTTGCTAGATGGATGTATTTGAAAAATGAGTCCCTTGTACTTGACGAGAGTTATATTGATCCCTTCTGGTTTAATTTGCATGTCATGTGTGCTGTGAGTTTTTGTTCTATCCCTTATATGCACTTGTGTAACCTAGAACTTACCTTGTTGGCCTTGATAGACTTTGGTTGGAAAAATGATCTTAGTCATTCTTTGGTTTGAATTGATTCCACTTAGACTAAATAGCCACCAAATGCATTAACTTTATCCCTAGTGTCCCTTTTGAGCCTAATCCTTTCTATTGGCAACCTTCATTATAAGCCTTACACTTTTTTGAAAAGATATCTCTCTTTTGAACCCTTATCCCTCCTTTAGTATTACATGTTTTTGACACTTGAGGCTTTAAGACTAAGTTGGGGTTGATGTATATGAAACGACCCCAAAAAGTGTTCGAAAATGTGCCGCGGAAGTGTTCGAAATCGTAATTTCCGTATATTTAAACTCCATCCATGATATCAAAAATACGACTTCATATTCTTGTTCAAGGGGTCAAATTGAATGGGGAATGGGTCTAACCTCGATTTAAGAGCAACTATAGCAAAATTTGAAAATTGCAAAAATGCAATTTTCAGTGACGATCCGCGTCCTTGGCACGATGCGCCAAGGGCAAGCTACTGTGTATTTTTGTGCACTATTTTTCTATCTCGATCTAAGACTTTTGGGTCTTGGGCCTAAGTGTTTTCATGCGTGAAAATACCTATACTTAGCCTTCATATCATTCAAGACATTCCCAAATACTCTCTGAAACACTTAGACAATATCTCATCTCCAAATTTCAAGTCCCAAAACTCATCCGGATCTTAAGGTTCTCATTCAAGCTTCAAGTTTCCATCTCCAATCTTCTTCAAGGATTCTCCAAAGTCAAGGTATGTAGATTTCTTTCATAGGTTCCTTTCACTTATGATGCCCAAGCTTTCTTTTACCTAAAACAACATGATTTAAAGTTGATTTACTCATGAGTCTTGCTTATTATGAATTTCACTGCATACTATGTTGGGATTTCATGAAATTGTGATTGTTTTAGCATATTTTGAGCTATGAATCTACATTCTATTGTGAGATTTGATTAAGAATTTTGATGTATATTGATTGAAGGTGTTACGAAGTATCTATTGATGGTTTTACATTGGATTTTCTAGCATGAGTCTACTCTTGAAATGTATAGTTTTACACTAGCACTACACACCTGCCAAGTATTTGATAAAATGTTTGGGTTATGATTTCTTGAGGATTTGAAGGTCTAATGCATGTCCTATGAGTTGAACAACTTTATGATGATGAAAGGAATATATGTATACAATATTATCTCTATAGTGTTGCGAATTGACCAAGCCTCACTCAGGAAGTTGTAGGCTCGGGTAACCTTGTTGAAGAGTTTTACCTCGATTGCCTTGCTCGGGAGGTGGTAGGCCCATGCAACTATGTCGAGGGGTTTGTACCTTGATAACCATGTTAAAGGGTTTGTACTTCATCAACCACATTGAGGGGTTTGTACCTCATCAACCATGTTGAGGGGTTTGTACCTTATTAACCAATTGAGGGGTTTGTACCTCATTCGCCTCTCTAAGGGGGTGATACGCATTGGATATGCACTAATAATAGTCACTCCTTATACATGTATTATGGTCTTTACAACGATGATTTACTACAAGCATCTTTCATGCATTATATGCTACTCATTGCTTATGCCTATGCATTTCAATTATGTTACTTATCTCTTGTTGCATTGCAACCTACATACTTAATACATTCAAATGTACTGACGCATACTCTATGCCTACATGATGTCACCTTGTAGGAATCGAAGCCCCACTTGAGTATCCTCTTCCACGTGGCTATTATGATTTCTCCCAAGCTTGTTGGTGAGTCCTCCATTCCGTGGACGATATTTATGATCTCATGCTACGTTCTAGGACTATATTTCTTTTATGTATGTATTGACTATGAGGGTGAGCCCGGTTGCTTGTCTTGGCCCCCGCTAAGTTCTATGGTTAGAAGTGTTGTTGGATATATTATGTATCTATGCTATGAGCCTTGACTCTCTTATTCTTGATATTTATGTTGTGAAGCTTCCCCTTAGTCCGTTTTTCCCTTATTTCTAATCTATTATGTCATTTACTTGCTTTCGCAACCAATGATATGTAATGATATGTTAAGAGGCTTGCTTGGGGTCCCTTTAGGTTCCCCACTTGTTGTGTCACGTCTAGGCCCTAGTTTGGGTATTGACAAACTTGGTATTAGAGCCCTAGGTTGTTAATAGTTCTCAGCATCCAACATACCCCGTCAATTGTAATGTTATTCATGGTTTTGTTGTGCACCACAATTATGAGTAGGAGGCTATGAGACGTTCTAGGAAATGCTTCCCTTCTTCTTACTCTATGTCATGCTATAGAAGTTAAGGTAAGTTTTTTCCCCTAATGATCGTTCTTTGCTATGCTAGACCATGCCTAACAAAAAAGGAAGAAGAGCCTGCACACCCGAGAAACAACCGGCTCATGGTGAGCTCCGAGATGATCTCATTTTGCTTGCACAAATTGTGGCTAATCAATCCAACCAAGGGGCTCAAGTACCTCATCCCCCTTCACCGGCATCTGAAGTGAGAGACTTCAGGAGGATGAATCCCCCGACATTCTATAGGTCAAAAGTGAACGAGGACCCTCAAGAGTTCATTGATGAGGTCTACAAGATTTTGCCTATCATTAATGTGAGGTCAAAAGATAAGGCGGAGTTGGTGGCCTACCAACTCAAAGGGGTAGCACAAATATGATACAATCAATGGAAGGAGGAGAATGGGGGTCAACAATGTGGTACTTTGGGAGGAGTGCAAGGCGGATTTTATTAATTGCTTCTTCCCTCTTAAGCTTAGGAAAGCCGAATTGGTGGGATTTATGAATTTGAAACAAGGGTCTATGAGTGTGAGGGAGTATGCCCTCAAGTTCAACCAACTTTCAAATATGTCCCACACTTGGTTGCCAACTCAAGGTCTGGGATGAATAAATTTGTGATGAGTGTCCCAATTTGGTAAGTGAAGAATGCCTGTCCGCTATGTTGATTAGTGACATGGACTTGTCCCGTTTGATGACCTATGCCGAACAAATGGAGGAGGAAAAGTTGAGGAAGGGGAGGAGTGATGAAGCCAAGAGGGCCCGTTTTGATGGTAAATTCCATAGTCGAAAGGGTGGCTGGTTCCATCAAGGCCAAGGGTCTTCTCATGCATTTCATAAGAGGGTTGTCAATCACTTTCCAAGGGCCCAAGGTGTTGGGGGTATGGTTCCTAATGGAGGGAGTTTGAAATATGGTAAGGGTCATAGTGGCATGTGCTTGAGGGATACTAATGTTTGCTATGGTTGTGAGGAAGTTGGGCATAAGGGGTTGAATTGCCCTCGAAATCATAACAAGGGTAAGGAGGTTCATCCACAAGGTGCTAATGCGGTTCCTGTGGGGAGAGTTGGTCAACTAGGTGGTGCCCTAAAGCACAATCAGTTTTATGCTTTGCATGGGAGGCAAGGGCTTGATGAGGTGCCCAATATCATCATCGGTATGTTGAAAATCTTTGATTGTGATGTGTATGCATTGATTGATCCGGGTGCCACTCTTTCATTTGTTACCCCGTTTGTTGCCAAAAAGTTTCATGTTGAGCCCAAATTGTTGTGTGAATCATATGAGGTGTCTACTCCTATTGGTGTATCTATTGTTGCTAGAAAGGTGTATAGAAATTGTCCCATTTGCATTTTTCATAAACATTTTCCTTGCGATCTAGTGGAGTTAGATATGATTAATTTTGATGTCATTCTTGGGATGGATTGGTTGCATATATATTATGCCTCTATTGATTGTATAACCCGTAAGGTCAAATTCCAATTCCTAAATGAACCCGTCCTTGAGTGGGAGAGTCATGATGTGGTGGTCAAGGGTAGGTTCATCTCTTGCATTAAAGCTCGTAAGTTGATCTCTAAGGGGTGTCTTTATCATCTTGTGAGGGTTAGGGATGTGGAGTCCAAAGGCCTTCCCATAGAGTTGGTTCCGGTTGTAAATGAATTCCTTGATGTCTTTCCAAATGACCTTCTCCATATTGCTCCTGAAAGGGAAATAGATTTTGGTATAGACCTCCTCCCGATACTTAAGCCATTTCAATTCACCCTTACCGTATGGCCCCAGCGGAGTTAAAGGAGTTGATAGAGAAATTGAGTGACTTGTTGGAGAAGGGTTTTATTAGGCCTAGCCAATCACCTTAGGGTGCACCGGTGTTGTTTGTGAAGAAAAAGGATGGATCTCTTAGAATATGTATTGATAACCGACAAATTAATAGGGTCACCATCAAGGATAGGTATCCTCTTCCAAGAATTGATGATTTTTTGACCAATTGCAATGGGCTAGCCACTTCTCTATGATTAATCTTCGGTCCTGGTATTCACTGTGTTATATTCCTAAGATGGCCTTATGGAGTAGATATGGGCATTATGAGTTTGTTGTGATGTCTTTTGGGTTGACCAATGCACCAGCTATCTTTATGGATCTTATGAATAGGGTCTTTAAACCCTACCTTGATTCGTTAGTTGTGGTCTTCATTGATGATATTTTGATTTATTCACATAGTGAGGAGGAGTATAGAGGCCATTTGAGGGTAGGGTTGCAAAGATTGAGGGGAAAGAGGTTGTATGCTAAATATGAGAAGTGTAAATTTTGGTTGAAAGAAGTTGCATTTCTAGGTCATGTGGTGTCGGGGGATGGTATTAAGGTAGATCACAAAAAGACAGATGTGATTAAAAATTGGCCTAGACCATTGACCCCATTGGGTGTTAGGAGATTCTTGGGCTTAGCGGGTTACTATCAGAGGTTCGTGAGTAGGTTCTCCTCAATTGCTTATCCCATGATAAAATTGACCCAAAAGAAGGCTAAGTTTGTGTGGACCGATGAGTGTGAAAAGAGCTTCCAAACCTTGAAAGATAAGCTTGTGTCTGCTCCTATAGTGTCACTACCAGAAGGGCTAGAAGGATTTATTTTGTATTGTGATGATTCGCGGGTTGGTTTGGGTTGTGTTCTAATGCAAAATGGTAAGGTCATAACCTATGCTTCTAGGCAACTCAAAGTGCATGAAAAGAACTATCCTACCCATGATCTTGAGCTAGCCACCCTTGTATTTGCATTAAAGATGTCACATCATTATTTGTATAGGGTGCATATTGATGTGTTCACCGATCATAAGAGCCTCCAATATATCTTCACTCAAAAAATCTCAACTTGAGACAAAGAAGTTGGTTAGAACTTCTTAAGGATTATGATATGAGTATGCACTATCATCCCGGTAAGGATAATTTGGTAGTGGATGCTCTGAGTATGGTGTCAATGGGTAGCCTAGCACATATTGATGATGGTGGCAAAAAGGTGGATAGGGAGGTCCATCGGTTGGCTAGATTGGGGGTTAAGTTGGAAGAGGTTGATAATGGGGGTGTTATTGTAGTTGATGGTTCTAAATCTTCATTGGTTGAGGAGGTGAAAGCTAAGCAAGATCTTTAGCCCACTTTGTTGGAATTGAAGGCATTGGTAAAAGATGGTAAGGTGGAGGTTTTCTCCCAAGGGGGAGATGGTGCCCTTAGGTACCAAGGTAGGTTGTGTGTACCTTGTGTTGATGGCTTGAGGGAAAAGATTCTTGATGAGGCTCATGGTTCTTCTTACTTTGTTTACCCCTGGTCTACTAATATGTATAGAGATTTGAGAGAGGTGTATTGGTGGGGAGGCATGAAGGGGGACATTGCCAAATTTGTTTTCGGTTGTCATAGTCGCCTACAAGTCAAAGCTGAACACCAAAGGTCGGGCGGCTTAACCGAAGACATAGAGATTCCGACTTGGAAGTGGGAAGAGATTAACATGGGCTTTGTGTTTAGGTTGCCCAAGACTAGAAAGAGTTTTGATTCCATTTGGGTTGTGGTTGATAGGATGACAAAATCGGCTCGCTTTCTACCTGTTAAGACTACGTATGGGGCTAAAGATTATGCTAAACTGTACATTCATGAACTGGTGAGATTGCATAGGGTGCCCTTGTCTATCATATCGGATCATGGTGCTAAATTTACTTCACACTTTTGGAGGTCCTTCCAAAGGGGTCTTGATACAAGAGTTAAACTTAGTACGACCTCCCACCCTAAAATGGACGGCCAAGCCGAAACACTATCCAAACTCTTGAAGACATTCTTAGGTCTTGTGTATTAGAGTTTAGGGGTAGTTGGCATGATCATTTCCTATTGATTGAGTTCGCTTATAACAATAGCTATCATTCTAGCATCGGTATGGCTCCTTTTGAGGTTCTCTATGGTAGATGTTGTAAATCACCGGTTGGGTGGTTTGAGGTTGGTGTGGTGGCTTTGTGGGACTAGATCTGGTTATAGAGGCTCTTGATAAGGTTAGGATGATTAGAGAAAGGTTGAAGACAACCCAAAGTCGCCAAAAGTCTTATGCCGATGTGAGAAGCAGGAATCTTGAATTCCAAGTTAGTGATTAGGTTTATTTGAAGGTTTCACCCATGAAAGGTGTGGTTCATTTTGGTAAGAAGGGTAAGCTAAGCCCTAGATATATGTGTCCTTATAGGGTGATGAGAAAGATTGGTAAGGTGGCCTATGAGTTGGAATTGCCTAGTGAAATTGAACTGGTTCATCCGATATTCCATGTTTCTATGTTGAGGAAGTGTGTGGGTGATCCTAATGCTATTGTGCCTCTTGATATTGTAAGGGTAGTTGAACACAACTTGACATATGAAGAAGTTCCAGTAGAAATTTTGGATAGACAAGTGAAGAGGTTGAGGTATAAGGATGTTGCTTCCGTTAAGGTCCTTTGGAGGAATCAACAAGTCGAAAGTGCTACATGGGAGGCCGAAGCGGACATGCATAAATGATATCCTCATCTCTTCCATTCTACTCAAGATTAAGGTACTAATTCTAAGTCTTCTATGTGATTTCATGTCTCATGTTCCAGCCCCTAAGTCACTTGCATGGATTTATGTTTATATTGACAAAGTTCATGGTGATTTTACACTTATGTTGAGATTTTGAAAATGATGTTTTAAGTGTGTTATTGCATTCTTGTTGGGCTGATTTCTTTATGAATACTCTTCTCATATATGTTTCTTGTAACATTCGGGGACGAATGTTCCCAAGAGGAAGATATTGAAATGACCCCAAAAAGTGTCCAAAAATATGCCTTGGAAGTGCCCGAAATCGTAAAATTTCCATATATCTCAAAATCCATGCGTGATATCAAAACTCTGACTTCATATTCTTGTTCAGGGGTCAAATTGAGTGGGAAATGGGTCTAACCCTGATTTAAGAGCGACCGTAGCAAAATTTGAAAATCGCAAAGATGCAATTCCTAGTGACGATCCATGACCCTGGCGCAACGAGCCAAGGATACGCTTGTATGTAATTTTGTGCAATGTTTTTCTATCTCAGTCTAAGACTTTTGGGTCTTGGGCCTAAGTGTTCCCACACGTAAAAATACCTGTACGTAGCCTTATTTCACCCTCAAATCATTCAAGACATTCCCAAATACTCTCTTAAACACTTAGACAATATTTCATCTCCAAATTTAATTTTCCAAAACTCATCCGGATCTTAAGGTTCTCATTCAAGCTTCAAGTCTCCATCTCCAATCTTCTTCAAGGATTCTCCAA
>JAABOM020103456.1:0-67641 GCA_011800125.2 Solanum clarkiae
CAATGTCAGGGAAAAAAATTCCTAAGGTGGGTGGGGGGGTGGGGGGGCGCAATTGAAGGTCACATAAATGCCTTGCTTTATTTGATATATAAATTGGGTTAAGTAAATTAGAAAATAATAGTTTTTTTCCTAAACCTTTTTGCAGCATTCTTTCTTCTTTCTCCTCTTAACTTTGCATATAAAGGAGCAATTAAAATCATTGTTCTATTGACAAAATCAATGTGCCTCCAAAAATCACCGTCTAATATAAAAATATTTTTAAAATAAAGTTAAATCAGCTTTGAAAATTATAACTTTTCACCTTTTCCTGGCATACTAGTTTCACGATACATGCGTTGCATGCAAATGTCTAGTCATTTAGTATGCATTTTACAAAATAATAATATTAATATTAAAAAAATAATTATAAATGAAAAATTAGTATAAGTTTATGCAAATGAACAACTTTGAATTGTAATACTGTAATTTGGTTGCCGATGTCAAGATGATTGACTATCATCTTTACTATAGAGATAGACAATGAAAGTTTGATTAAATCGATGTGATTTTATTGATTCTAATTAATGTTAATTTTAAACTTTTTTCACTTTATTTTAAAATTTGTGTTGATCATGAAAATTTTAAATTGAACTTTGAAATTGTATTTTCAATTTGAAAATGTTCCTAAATCCTAGTTTCAATTTTCTATATTTCCTTTTTGAAAATTGTACTCTAAATACTTTACTGTTGTGAAAATAATTCCACTAAAAAATTATACTTCATCTTTGAATCATTTTCTTTTTGTAAGTATATTTAAGCAATCAAATATTATTTGTAAAAACAATAATCAAACACAACTTCAACTTCAAAAATTTTAAATGAATTGAAAATTTATTTGTAATAGTATGTTGTAATTCGTGTATGACATCTAATCTACGATATATAATTTTGTGACCATTCATTTTGAGATACTATCTAATCATGCAAATTTTAATTGTATGTTTCACATCAATTAATCAAGTTGGTGATTTTGCTACTTTTTAAAAATTTAGGGTGGGATGGGGGTATATAAATTAAATCATGTTTTTAAAAAATTACATTTAATTTCTAAATATTCTTTGCAAAAATATGAGAAACACAACTTCAACACTAGCTTTAAAAATTTCAAACAAAATGAAAAATATTTAATTTTCTTGACCAAATGCCTATTAAATGTAACAACATAATCGGCTAAAACATGTAAAATATGGTCACTCACTATTAGTACAATATATGGAATCTAATGAATATGATTCGATATTAAAAGAGGAGATAGAAATAGGGGAAGAAGTAGTCTGTGTATTCAAGGAACAGTCTTATGAAATTGACAGTAATCAGGATTATTCAATTCTAGACAATATGCCACACAGTGTCACACATGAGGGAAATGAGAAGATGACTCAATTGCCAGAGCAAGAGGAAGTGAAGAATGTTGTACTTTCACGGAATCAAGCAACTTTTCAGGCTTGGATGAATTTATTGGATTATTTTTTCATAAATACTGGGATAATATAGCTGAAGACATTAACAAGATAGTTACAGCTTTTTTCTGTGGTCAAGTATTACAAAGATATATAACTCACACTAACTTGGTGATGTTACCAAAGAAGGAAGTAGCTGTAAGGATCCAGATTTTCGTATAACTTTGGTGATGCTGAAAAGTTTTGTGCTAAGATGACACCTTATGGAAGACTCCACGGGCTGTATGACCCCCTATATGGGAACACTAGATCAGTTTAAACTCCTTCATTACTATTCGTTCTTATTCTAAATGCTTAACTTGTCATTAACTCGCTCAAATGCTTGCTGAATCCTATTTTTGAACTCTGACCGGTAGATTCCAATGGAACCTCTAAGATCAATATAAGTTCACTTTAAAACCTTCAACTCAAGCTTGTTTATGTTGTTTTATACCATCATGGGTCTCCTACATCAAGCCAAGTTTGTAGACATTCCATCAGCTAAGTTTTTCACAAGTACCGATAGAAGGGTCAACTTTAAAGGGTCATATCTCTTAGCTCAAATAGAACTGGGTGACCCACAACCTATCAAATTAAAGCTCTTTGAATTATCTTTCCAACTCACTTGGTTTCACCTTATTTAGATTTTGGATAAAGAAGTTATGCCCGTTTCCGTAAAACTCTCCTGTGTTGTGTTGTCACCATTTCTCTAAGGCAAGACACACGGGAACCAACACAGGCCATGTGGCTTCCCACGAACCATGGGAATGGGCTTGAGCCTGAAATAACCACTTTTTGGCCACGTAATGTGCTACGACCAGCCACACGAACCATGTGATGTGGTACGGGCTGTGATGCCCTCAATGAGGCTTCCTGAGTGAAAATTTTTCTAATTGTTGAGCCAAGTTCCAGTTTCCAGATTTTTGCCTAAGTGTGGTTCAATGGTACTCCACAGGAACTGTGGAGTGCCACACAGGCCGTGAGGACTCAAGTGAGGTGACTTTTTGTCATTTTTCTCTCTATTTCATTAATGGCATTTCCATAAATTCAATTATTTCTATTGGTCTTTTGGGATCTTCTATGCTATATAATGACCTTCTAAAGGCCTAAAGACCCTATTCAATTATTCACACTCACTCGATCTCTCTCATTCCAAAGACTCTCTCAAATCCTCTCAAGGGTTCTCGAAGATTTTCAACTTGGGAATCAAGACACATTCAATTCTTCATCAATTTTTTTCTTGGGCGCTCTTCATCTTGTGAAGATATATGGGTTGATCCTTGATTTCCTTTCAATCAAGGAGACCCAAACTATTTTCAAGCAATTTTTATGAAATTTGGGTTACTTTAAATTGGGGTTTTGAATATTATGCTTCCTAAAATTCTATTAATGCATGGATAGTATTTAATTGATGATTTTAAGCTTATTTGAATCATTATATGGTGAATTACTTTGGGTTTATCAAATTTTGAATATGCATATCCCTTTTTAAGGCTTGTTTAGGTATGAGTGATTATATCATGATTTTATATGTAGACTTAATTATGTTTCCAATTGAATTTCATATAATATGTTGAATTTAAATTGAATTTAAATTACCCTTGTCACTCTCATTTCATGCATAGCATATGCATCTCATGATTATGGAGATTTATGGAAATTACGAAATGGGTTAACAATTATGTTCTTGAAACGCCTCGAAAATGTGCCTCGGAAATGCCTATAATTGTAAGTTTCATATATCTCAAAATTCATGCATGATATTGAAAATCAAACTTCATATTCTTGCTCAGGGGGAAAAATTGAATGGGGAGTGGGTATAACCCCAATTTTAGGAAACCCATAGCGAAAAATGATTTTCGCCGAATTTGCAATTTCTAGATAGTATCTGCGTTGGCTCCGCGACGAAAAACCCCATCGCGGAGAAGTGTTATCACTTCCTTAATTTTTCTGTTTCGGCCTAACAAATTAGGTTCTTGGCCCCATTCCCTTTTCTGTCTAAAAACACCGATACTTAGTCATTTTTCAACTCTATATCACTCAAAAACTCCCTCAAAATCCTCTCCAACATTTAACCAAAGATTTCATCAAAATTCAAGTGTACCAAGCTAAATTTCGGATCTCATGAACTCAATTAAAGATTTAAGGCTCATTCAAATTTAGATCAAGGAAAACCCCAAACTCAAGGTATGTGGGTTTCAACCATTGGGTCCTTTCACCCATGGTGACCAACCTTCCTTTTTATGAAAATTGCACGATTTTAAGTTGTATTACCTATGTGTATTACTTATCATATATAGTGATTATAAACAATATTCGAGTTTTATGAAATGTTTATTTGAAACACATGTCTACCTATTTAAAGCTTAAACTTTGAGATGGTTTGTGTATTGTGACTATGCAAGTTTTGGGCTCTGAAACTATAATCTATTATGAGATTTGATGAGGGATTTCAAGTTATCTTGCACGAGGATTTTACTATATGTTTGTTGGTTGATTTACATCGAGTTCTCTCACATGATTTCACTCTTGAATGATTTTGAACTAGAATCACACACCCGCCAAGTGTTTGATAAAATCTCTTGACATGAATTCTTGAGTTATATTATTGATGGTCTATTACATGGTTTACAAGTCAAGTGACTCTATGATGATTAAGGGATTCTATGTATATATTGAATTCCTGAAAAGTATCGATAATGTTGCAAGTTGACCACACCTTGTTGGGGGGTGATATGCCTAATCGCCTAGTTGAGGGGGCAATATGCCTCAACCACTATGATGGGGGGTGACATATCCTTCTACCTTGTTGAGGGGGTAAGTACCTAGACCACTATGAGGGGGGTGACATGCCTATCTACCTTGTTGAGGGGTATGTACCTTGACCATTATGATGGGGTTGACATGCCCATCTACCTTGTTGAGCGGTATGTACCTTGACCACTATAATGGGGGGAGGGGTGACATGCCCATCTACCATGTTGAGGGGTATGTACTTCAACCACTTTCCAAGGGGGTGGCATGCCTTGGATTCCAAGTAATAGCTTGCTTGGTCTATGATTGTGGTGTCTTCCTACATATGTATTATATTGTATACAAGCACATGATTTACAAGTATGTTTTACTTCAAGCTTTGTTCATGCATGCCATATTGTTATTATACTTATCCATTGCTTATGATTATATATTTTGACTATGTTGGCTATCTCTTGTTGCATTGCATTATACACACTTAGTACATTCAAATGTACTAATGCATATTCTATGACTAAATGATGTTATCATGTAGGAATCGGAGCACCTCACGATCATCCTCAATGTGTCTAGTCTTAACATCTTGAAGATAAGCTTTGGTGAGTCCTCAAGTTCGAGGACACTAGCTATGCTACTCTTGCTTTTGTTTTATCTTTGTGTTGAATGTTTGATACTATAAGGGTGAGCTCGAAAGGTGTCTTGTACCCCGCTCAATCTATGCTAGAAGTGTTGTTGGAACAATTGATGTAATTATGTTACGATCTTGATTCTTGAATATTTTATGATGGTCCAAGATTTCCCTTTGTCCCATTTCTCTTCTTTATATCTCTTGGTGTTATTTATTTTTCTTCCGTGACCAAGGATGTGTGAAGGGTATAGGCTAAGAGGCTTGTTTAGGGACCGTTTGGGTTTCCATTCGTTGTTTCACGTCTAGACCCTATACTTGGGTCGTGACAAACTAGGTATCAGAGCACTACGTTGCTAATGGTCCTCGGAATCCAACACACCATGTCGATTATAGTCTTATTCATGGTTGTGAAGTGCACCACAACTCTGAGTTAGAGGCTGTGAGGCGTATTAGGAAATGTTTCCCTTCTTCATGATCTATGTCGTGCTATAGAAGTTAAGGTAAGGTTTTCCTCTAATGAATGTTCATTGCTATTATAGATCATGCCTATTCCAAGAGGAAGACTAAGGAGAGCTCATTCACCCGAGGAGCAACCGGCCCCTCCTGCTCCTCAAGCTCCTCAAGATGGGGGAGTGGATCGTGAAGTGTTCTAGTATGCTATTACCATATTGGCTCAAGCTATGACCAACCGAAACAACGAAGGGGCCCGAGCTCCTCATGCTCCTACTTTGGCCACAAGGGTGAGGGATTTTACTAGAATAAACCCATTGGAGTTCCATGGATCCAAGGTGGATAAGGATCCCCAAAAATTCATTAATGATGTGTATAAGGTGTTATACATTATGGGGGTTAACTCAGAGGAAAAGACGAAGTTGGCAGCCTACCAACAAAAAGGGGTGGCTCAAATATGGTTCACTTAATGGAAGATGGAGAAGGGGAATGGTGATGCTATCCTTTGGAAAGAGATCAAGACTACATTTCTCAATCGGTTCTTTCCTATTGAAATAAGGGAGAGAAAATGATGGAATTATGAATATAAAGCAAGGGTCTATGAGTGTGAGGGATTATGCCATCAAGTTCAACCAACTCTCCAAGTATGTCCCTCAATTGGTTATGAGCCGAGGTCTAGGATGAAAAAATTTGTGTTAGGTGTGTCCAACTTGATGAATGAGGAGTGTCGAACTACCATGTTGGCAAGTGATATGGATTTACCCCGCCTCATGACTTATGCTAAACAACTAGAGGGGATAAAGTTTAGAAAAAAAAAGTGGTAGGCCAAGAGGGCCCGTTTTGAAGGTGGATTCCAAAATCCCAAGGTAGCCGGTTTCCTCAAGGCCACAAGTTCCAAGACTGAGGGTCCTCTAATGCCCCTAATACGAGGTTTTCTAATGACAACCTAAGGTTCCAAGGTGGTGGTGGTGTGGTGCCTAACACAATGGGACCTAATACGAGGTTTGCTAATGACAACCTAAGGCCCCTAGTATGTTGTTATTAGTAACTAACATATCAATTACCGAAGAAAAAATTTAGTTGTTGAAAAGAAACATAACGACCAGATTTTTATCGTCGTTAAAGTTTTTTTAATGACTGGATTTAATCTGGTCACTAAATTTTTAATGTTGGAGGTTTTAATGGCCGGTGCCAACTGGATTTTTACGGTCATTATTGACTAATAACGACCAGATTTATACTTTTAGGGATGAAATTTTCCCTCATTAAAGACCTATTTTTCTTGTAGTGTTTTCACGCTCAGAAAAATGGATAGGCAGAGCACACCATTCAGACTTTGAAAGATATATAAGCTTACATCATTGACTTCAAGGGAAATTGAAATGATCATCCATTATAGACTGAATTTTCATAGAACAATAGGTACCATGCCAACATTCAGATAGCCCCTTATGAGGCATTGTATGGGAGAAGATATAGATCACCGATTGGTTAGTTTGAGTTTAGGAAAGTGAATTGATTGGACCTGATCTTGTCCACTAGTCGATGTAGAAGGTGAAGGTCATCAGAGAAAGGTTGAAGACAGTACAGAGTTGCCAGAAGTCTTATACGGATGTGAGGAGAAGACACTTGGAGTTTGAGGTGGATAATTAGGTGTACTTGAAGGTGTCACCTGTGGCACCCCGTAACTTTATTTTCTTGTATATCCATGTTTCAAGCCTCATTAGGTGAGGTTGGGGGCGTACTAGATTCATGGGAGACTTGTATTACCTAAAGAAGTTCAAGACTTACCTCCAAGTTGAGTTTTGGGTGTTGTTTCATACAAGAGTCAACTTTAAACTAGCATAAATCTTAGTACATTTAAAATTGGGTGTCCCACAACATGTCAAATGAAATCCCTTTGAGTTACCTTCGCAACGCACTCTGTTTCACCTCATTCTGACATTGGATAAAGGAGTTATGACCGTTTTCATGAGACCCTCCCGTGCAGTGAAGCCCCATATGGGCAGTGTAGTCTTGTACAACTCGTGTGAAGGGATACGGACCATGTCACCTTGGCGTTTGGTGGCTAAAAACATTTTTTGTCTAGTTGAGGTGGTATGGACCAGTACGTGGTTTGTGTAACACTACACAGCCCGTGAAGTAGTCCATCAAAGTGACGAGACGTCAACTTTTTTCCAAGTTTTCCAACTTCCATTTTTTTCACTAAGGCACTTCACAAGGGCACTCCACACAACTCATGGAGCTACATATGGCTAGTGAAGTCTCCAATGAGATGACACTTTGCCAATTTCTCCTTTCGTACACTTATGGCATCTCCATAAATTTTAATTACTCTAATGCCCTTTTTAGACTTCCAATGCTATCTTAACCTTCCTAAAAGACCTAAATAATATTTCAAAAGGTTCAAACTCATTAATCTCATATCAAATACACGCTCAATTCTCTCAAAAGCCTCTATCAAGACCCAATTCAATTTCAAGGAAACCTAAGAACAAGATTTGATTCAAAGATCATTTCCAAGCCTCCATTCTTCCCAATCTTAATTCCAAGCAACTCTAGACCTAAGGTATGTGGGTTTCTTTCATGGGTTACTTTCACCCATGATACCCAAGATTCTTTTTCTTAAATTTCATTATTTAAAGTTGAGTTTACAAATAGGTTTACTAGTATGAACATGTCTATGAACTATGTTAAAGCTATGTAAATAATGTGACTATTTTGCTATGTTGTGAGCTGTATATCTTGGATCTATTGTAAGTTTTGATGAGGTGTTTTGATGTGAATACCTTGGGGGTATTGCAAGATAGTGATTGATGATTTTACAATAGATTTACTTGCATGATTTCATCTCTAAATTGCATAGTCTGATACTACCATTTCACACCCACCAAGTATTCGATAAAATGTCCGGTTATGGTTTATTGAGGAATTAAAGGTCCCAAGCATGAGATATGATATGAATGATGTTATGATGATAAAATGAGATTACGTATATGATTATTACTATATGAAATATTGCATTATATCTATGATGAATCATATGTAAAGTGTAGAACTCGACCATGCCCAATCTGGGGGGTAGGGGGTCTAAGCGACCGAATAACCTAGTGAAGGGTTTTTTCTTCTCCACCTAGTGATGGGGCCGCATAATCACTAACCCAGATGGGGGTTAGTACTCTTCAACCTAGATGAGGGTTAGTATTCATCCACCTAAGTGATGATGCAATATTATACTAACCTAGATGAGGGTTAGTACTTATCCACCTAAGTGATGGGGCGACATCATCACTAACTTAGTTGGGGGCTAGTACACTTCAACCTAGATGAGGGTTAGTACTCATCCAACTTGGTGATGGGGCAGCATTATCACCAGTCTAGATGAGGGTTAGTACTCACCACCTAAGTGATAGGGTGACATCATCACTAACCTACCAAAGGGTTGTGCATTTGGAAATATAGCTTGGTCTTTTCTACACATATGCTATCCTATATAAGCATGAGTTACTTAAGCATATTTTACTTAAGCATTGATCATACAAGAAATATTGTTATATTATGCCTATTGCCTATTGTTATGCATTTGGATTATGATGCCTATCTCTTGTAACATTGCATCCTACATACTTAGTATATTCAAACGTACTAACGCATACTCTATGCCTACATGATGTTACCATGTAGGAACCGGAGCTTCATTTGGTCATCATCCTCCACCATATGGCTAGTGGTATCCATTCAAGCTAGTTGGTGAGTCCTCATGTGTGAGGGCAATATCTATATTCTTAAGCTATGTATTAAAAACTATCCTTCTTTTTGGTATAATTTTACTATGAGGGTGAACCCAGTTTCTTGTCTTGGCCCCCGTTAAGTTCTATGTTAGAGGTATTGTTGGGCAAGTTATGTATTATGCTTGAGCTTTGACTTTCTTATGATATTCAATCTATTTAAGCATGAGTCTCTCCCATAGTCCCAAATCCCCTTATTTATGTTTCTTATATTGTTTTGCTTCGCTTCTGTGACCAAGGATGTGTAATGATATGCTACGAGGCTTGTTTGGGGCTCCTTCGGATTACCCATTTGCCAGTCATGTCTAGGCCTTAGGCTTGGGTCATGACATCACCCATGAAGGGTGTCATCAGGTTTGGAAAGAAGGGAAGTTGAGTCCACGCTATATCGGACCATACTAGATTGTGAGGAGGATTGGGAAGGTCTCTTATGAGTTAGACCTACCTTCTAAGTTAGATGGAGTCTATCCGCTGTTTTATGTTTCAATACTGAAGAAGTGTTTGCGAGATCCTGCTTTGGCAATTCCTATTGAGAGTATGGGGGTAAAGGATAGCTTATCCTATAAGGAAATTCCAGTCCAGATCCTTGATCAACATGTTCTTAAGCTGAGTAATAAAGAGATAGCCTCTGTCAAAGTTCTATAGAGGAACTAATTCATTGAGGATGCTACATGGGAATTTGAGAAAGCAATGAAAGTCAAATACCCATATCTATTCATGTGGAATGACAATGATGTTGAAGGTAATGTCCTATCCTTAACGTTATTGAAGTTCCTTTTCTTGAGTTGATATGTTAGTCCTATTCTTGAGTCTAAGGTATAGATGTAGAAGATGATGGATAGTAGAGAGTTTGAGAGTTCTTGAGTGAGGGGTGAGATGAGTTTTGAGTTTATTTGTGCTTTATTCTAATTTTACTCATCATTTGAGGATGAATGGTCCCAAAGGGGAGATGATGTAACACCCCGTAAAATTTCTCAAACACCCCTAGAACGTAATCGTGCACATAATTAGTCTTCCAAAGGTCCGAAGGGAAATCCGAGACTGGACTAGTGATCAACATAGAAAATCTAGTGGGAAAATGGTTGCAACCCAATTTTAGAGTAATCAGATCAAAAAATAATTTTCACTAATTAACCGCAAATAAAGTGTCGATCCGCGCACCGAGCGGGACGCAGAGGGGGTGTGGAGTAACACTTATTCTTTTCTTCAATTTTCAGCAGGAACTTGAAATTCCAAAAATTCACGAAAATGTACTGGTCTGCACCCCTGGCGTGTCACGGACCAGTGTACGAGTTTTCAAAAAAAAATTCTTCTAATTTAAAAAGGGCCTTTTGGTCATTCCCACCCCATCTCAAGTCTTAAAAATATTTTTAAGGCTGTTTTATATTGATTAAGGGTTTCTGAAAAACCATTCTTCTTAAGCTTTTATGCAAGAAAACTTTGAGAGGGGAGATAGGAAAGCTCTGAGGATTGAGAGTTCGAGTCAAATTCTTCATCCCAGGTATGTAAAAGCTACCCAAAGCATGAGATTGTTCTCCCATGTGCCTCGTTGAACATAGTAGGTTGATAGATGAAGTTGATGAATTTGATTTGTCAATTTCTTGCATGATTTCTTAAAACTACTGTTAATCTACATACATTTTCTTAAATTGACGATCATCACAATTCGACTTACTTGCTTAGTTGATTATCTGAACTACTGCATATACTATATACGTATAATTACTAAAGAGTGCATGAATAAAGCTAGGAGTAGATGTTTAGAGCCTGGGTTATTTATGTATGCATGATTGTTGTGGTCTGGGTCTTGAATTGAGTGAGTGTTGAGGATAATGTTGTTGAAACTGATTGAGAGAAAGATCCTGATAGGTCTTTTTGAGATAGAACTTGGAACTATAATAATGTTCTTAATGCTTTGATGATCGGACGAGTAGAGGTCCTTGTATGAGGGAGGTTGGTTGTATAACCATCTTCATGTTGACAGATTTATGAGCATGTCGAGTCTTGGGAGGAGAATCAGCACCGAAATAGATAATAGTGAGTCCCACTTACACTCATTAATTATGTGGCCAGCGTAAAAGAGTATTAGACCGTGAAAGCAGATGTTTCCTTTGTCCCCACAGGACTTGATAGACTTTCAGGATCCCCTGATAGACTCGTCCTTTACCCCGACAAGGTTCTGGGTAGATATGGCAATGACATCTCTTTGTTGTAACATCACTGGCTCATAGTGGTGGTTGTTAGTTAGAGAAACTCCCAGATAAGTTTCATATTGATAGTGCTCTGAGGTTGATGTTATAGCATGAGTCTCGATTGATGGTGATGTGATAGAATCCTGTCCTTATTCTGAGTTGAGATTGAGTGATGGATGAGTTGATGTCTTACCATATTATCTTCCCTATATTGTTTATTTTAGCGCATTTGCTGCTACATTATTTTATGATGTAGATTTAGCAGACCGAGGACTTCAGCAGGAAAATAATTGAGGTTCAGAGTTCCTTAATTTCAGCCATGATGAGTCCTCTCTTGCCTTCGGAGGACACTTTTACTTGCTTTTATTTCTTTTGAGTTCTTTAGTTGGACTATGGTAGCCATGGCCTATCATGGTACCTTCTTAGACAGTAGTCATAGAGGCTTCATAGACATTGACTGATGATGGCTAATGTTGGGGTTTCTTTTCCCCTTTTTCATCCCTTTTTAGACATAATTGTTTTCATTGATCTTGTTTCTTATGATAGAAAGAGTTGATAAGTCATTATAGCCCACTGATAGCTTAGATTTTTCTTTAATGTCTTCCACTAATCAACTGATTGAACGAGTGTGAGAGGACTAGACTTGGAGACTAATAATAGTCTCTGAGTGCCAGTTGTACCTAGGGTACCCTCCCCGATCATGACATTTTACTATGTTGGATATGTCCTGTTGCATTTCATCCTACATAATTAGTACATTCAAACGTACTAACGCATACTCTATGCCTACATGATATTACCATGTAGGAACCAGAGCACGTCACGATATCCTCCACATGACTAATCTTGGCATCTTGAAGATAAGCTTTGGTTAGTCATAAAGTTCAGGGACACGAGCTATGCTACCCTTGATTTTGTTGTCTTTTAATATTGAACATTTGATACTATGAGGGTGAGCCCGAAAAGTTTCTTGGCCCCCACCCAATCTATGCTAGAGGTGTTGTTGGAACAGTTAACGTAATTATTCTATGATCTTGACTCTTGAATGTTTTATGATGATCCACGATTTCCCTTAGTCCTATTTCCTTTCTTTATATTTTTTGTTGTTATTTATTTTGCTTCCGCGACCAAGGATTTGTGAATGGTATGCTAAGAGGCTTGTTTGGGGACCCTTCGGGTTTCTATTTGCCATGTCATGTCTCGGCCCTAGGCTTGGGTCATGACAATTCTATGATATGATTTTGATAAGATTTGGTTATGACAAGAATGTGAACACATATATGTCTATGATTTTTGCTCTTGGAGCATCTTGGGTGCTTGCATCATCTTGTATATGAATGTGCTATTCCTATGCATAGGTATTATGACTATGAACTATAATTTTGGAACTTGAGCCTAATCATGTATTATTATGAATGTTATTTAGCTTTTTAAGAGTAAGAATGCATTGAAATGATTTAGAAAAAAAATAACTATTACCTCCTTTGAAAGCATGTATATATATACGTATATATATTGTTGTGGGATAATGACTTAGCACCGATAGATTGAGGGTTTTCTCTCTTTCCTTGAACTATGTGCTAGCATAGATTTTTCTTTCCGAAATTGGAGTTGTTCCTGTAAGGAAAGATGCCTCTGAAATAGGAGTTGTTCCCATAAGGAGAAGACATGATATGATATGACTTGATATGCTATGTGTGAAAATCCTATCCAAAATGGGAGTTGTTTCCACAAGGAAGGTTACTTCATGTGAAATGGGAGTTGTTCCTGTAAGGTGAAGTATGGTTTACTTTCGGCAAGTAGACCACCTTTTTACCAATGAGAGGATTTCAGCGGGATTCCAAACAATAGCTCGCTTGGTCTTACTCATGTCGGTTAAGGTCACATCCCCACTATATATATAAGCATCATTTGCATTTCATGCATCATGAAGTTCATAGCATCTTTGTCACGACCCAAACCTAGGGCCCAGACGTGACACGGCGAATAAGTAACTCAAAGGAACCCTAATCAAGCCACTTAACTTATCAGTACACATCATTTATCGTGAAAGCATGTAAAAGACATAAAACAAGCATAAGGGGCAAAGGGGCTAAGGGATAGCTTGCCAAAACATCAACATCAAATACAAGGAGTCATGACTCATATCATAATCACCCAACTTGTCCAACAAACACCTCTAAATACATAGATAGAGTGGGGGCCAAGACAAAGTAACCTGGCTCACCCTCATAGTCAAAATAGAACATAAGAAAGTGTCTCAATACATAGATAATAGCAATCATAGACTAAGATCCACGAAATGGAGCACTCACCAACATGCTTGGAATAGCACCAACTAGCCACGTGGAGGGGGAGTATGATTAACTTGAGCATCGGTTCCTACATGGTGATATCATGTAGGAAAGAGTTTGCGTTAGCACGTTTGAATGTGCTAAGTATATGGGATGAAATGCAATAAGAAATAAACATCATGATAAACATGCATAGAAATAGACAATGAGCACATTATAGCAAGATGGAATGTATGAACAATGCATAAGTAAAACATGCTTAAGTAACCCATGCTCACATTCAATATTATATGTGTAGAAGAGACCAAACTAAATTTCCAAAGTATGAACCTCTTGGTTGGTTAGTGATATTGCCATCCGATCACTTAGGTGGATGAGTACTATCCCTCATCTAGGTTTGTGTTAATGTCGCCCCATCACCAGGTGGAGAAATACAAATCCTTCACTAGGTTATCCGGGCGCTCAAACCCCCAGGATTGGGCATGGTCGATTCTACACTTTATATAGGATTCATCATATGTTCAAGTGCAACACTTCATATAGGAATAACCATATAAATAAGCTCATTCTCACCATCATAACATCGTTCATATCATATCTCACGCTTTGGACCTTCATTTCCTCAAGAAACCATAACCAGACATTTTATCAAACACCTTGGGGGTATGTAGTAGTGGTAAAAGACCATGTAATTTGGAGATGAAATTATGGAAGAAAATTTGTATTAAAACCATCAATCACTGTGCAGTATTAGATCCAAGATCCAAGACATTAGATCAAAACCCCTCATCAAATCCAATATTAGATCCAAGATTTAGATATAAAAACATGCTAAAATAACCATACTTTTATGAACTAAAATCACTGTGCAGTAAATTTCTCAATATACAAGACCCACAGGTAAATCAACTTTAAATCATGCAATATTAGTATAAAGGAATCTTAGGCACTATGGGTTAAAGGACCCAATTGTTCAACACCACATACCTTAGCTTAGAGGAAGTCCTTGATTAAGTTTGAAAATGGAGTCTTGAAGCTTGAAGAGAATCCTTAATTCCGATAGGCTAAGTGTTTTGGGGAGTATTGGAAAATGTTTAGGATGATATAAGCGTGAAATAAGGCTAAGTATAGGTAAAAACACATTAGGGAATACTTAGGCCGAAGACCCCAAAGCCTTGGACCGAGATAGAAATCACTGGCAGCGAAATACATAGATCTGTGATGCGGACCTGTCGTGAAGGCCAAATTAATACATGTCTGCAATAGCTGCGCATCATGGTACTGTCGCAGATCGCTTTTAGAAATTGAAAATTATGAAAATTGAAATTGCTAATCGTTTGCTCTAAAATCGGGGTTAGACCCTTTTCCCTTTATTTTTGATCCCCTGAACAAGAATGTAAAGTAGAATTTTTGAAATAACAAACATATTTTGAGATATATGGAATTTAAAATTCTGGGTATTCCAAGGAACACTTTTGGGCACCTTTTTGTGTCATTTCAATATCTCCCCATTGGGAACATTTATCCCCGAATGTAAAAGAGACGTATGATACAAGAATGATCATAAACAAATCAGCCCCAACTATAATGCAACATCATATTTAAAACCTCAACATGAGTGTCAAATCATCATGATTTGCCAACTTAAACATCAATGCATATAAATGACATAGGGGCTTAAACATAAGATTTGAAATCACATAGAGGACTTAGAACTTGTACCTTAGGCTTTAGTGGAGTGGAAAAGATAAGGATACCACTTTCGCATGTCCGATTCGGCCTCTCAAGTAGTACTTTAGATTTGTTGGTTCCTTCAAAGGATCTTAACGAATGCCACCTCTTTGTTCCTCAATCTCTTCACTTGCCTATCTAGGATCTGAACTGGAACCTCCTCATAAGTCAAGTTATCCTCAGCAACACCCACAACATCAAGAGCCATAGTAGTATTAGGGTCACCAATACATTTTCTCAATATTGAGTCATGGAACACCGGATGAAACAAATTCATTCACTAGGCAACATCAACTTATAATCTACCTTTCCAACCCTCTTCACAACCTCATAATGACTAAGATATCTTGGGCTCAACTTCCCCTTTTTACCAAAACGGACTACTCCTCTCATTGGAGAAACCTTCAAGTGAACCTAATCACCCACTTTGAATTCAAGGTCTCTTCTTCTCACATCGGCATAAGATTTTTGATGACTTTGGGCCGTTCTCAACCTTTCCCTGATAATCCTAAGCTTCTCAAGAGCCTCCATAACCGGATCCAGTCCCAATAAAGCTACCTCTCCAACCTCAAACCAACCCACTGGTGATCCATAATGACTCCCAAAAAGAGCCTTAAATGGATCCATACCGATGCTAGAGTGATTGCTATTTTTATATATGAATTCAATCAAAGGAAGATGGTCATCGCAACTACCCTCAACTCCAAAATGCATTCCCCAAGCATATATTCAAGGGTTTGAATTATCCTTTCGTCTTGGCCATCTGTTTGAGGGTGGATAGCCGTACTAAGGTGAACTTTAGTACCAAGATCCCTTCGAAAAAACCTTCAAAAGTGTAAAGTAAGTTGTGCACCACAATCTGATATAATGAATAAAGGAACCCCATGTAACCTCACTAACTCATAGATGTACAACCTTGCATACTCTTCAGCCTAATAAGTAGTCTTAAGCGATAAAATGTGAGCCGATTTTATCGTCCTATCAACCACCACCCATATGGAATCAAAACCTTTCCTAGTCTTCGGCTGCCCAACCACAAAATCCATGTTAATCACCTCCCACTTCCAAGTACGAATCTCTATGTCTTGGGTTGGTCCAACTGGCCTTTGATGCTCGGCTTTGACTTGTTGACAACTATGGCAACCGAAAATAAATTTTGCGACATCACTCTTCATGCCTCCCCACCAATACACATCTCTCAAGTCTCTATACATTTTGGTGTAATCGGGCTGGATAGAGTAAGAAGAAATATAGGCCTCATCAAGAATTCTCTCCCTCAAACCATAAACACGTGGAACACATAACCTTCCTTGGTATCTAAGGTCCCATCTCCCCTTGGGAGAAAACCTCTATTTTGTCCTCTTTCACAAAGGCCTTCAATTCAAGCAAGGAGGAGTCTAGATCTTGTTTTGCTATCACCTCATCAACCAAGGAAGATATAGAACCATCAACAACGACTACACCATTACCCATATCTTCTTACCTAACCTCCAATCTAGCCAATCTATGGACCTCCCTAGCCATCTCCCTATCACAACCATCTACATGAACTAGGTTATCCATAGACACCCGACTCAAAGCTTCCACCACAACATTTGCGTTACCCAGATGGTAATGCATACTCATGTCATAGTCCTTAAGAAGTTCTAGCCACTTTCTTTGTCTCGAGTTGAGATCTTTTTGAGTGAAGACATATTGGAGGCTCTTATGATCGGTGAATACATCCTCATGCACCCCATACAAATAATGACGCCATATCTTCAATGCAAACAAAATGGCGGCTAACTCTAGATTATGGGTAGGGTAATTCCTTTCATGCACTTTGAGTTGCCTAGAAGCGTAGGCTATGACCTTACCATTTTACGTTATCACACAACCCAAACCAACTCTATATGTATCACAATACACAACAAAAGCCTCAAGCCCATCTGGTAGAGACAATAAGGAGCGAACACAAGCCTATTTTTCAACGTTTGGAAGCTTTTCTCACATTCATCGGTCAACACAAACTTAACCTTCTTTTGAGTCAATTTTTTTTAGGGGAAGCAATAGAGGAGAACCCATTCAAAAACCTCCGATAGTAACCTCTGAGGCCCAAGAAACTCCTAATATCCAACGGGGTCAATGGTCTAGGCCAATTCCTAATCACATCAGTCTTCTTAGGATCAAGTTTTATACCAATCCCTAACACCACATGACCCAAGAATGCAACCTCCTTCAACCAAAACCCACACTTGTCATATTTAGCATACAATCTCTCCTCCCTCAATCTTTGCAACACAACCCTCAAATGACCCATATGCTCCTCCTTACTGTGTGAATAGATCAAAATATCATCAATGAAGACCACGACAAAGGAATCAAGGTAGGATTTGAAGACCCTATTCATTAGGTCCATGAAGATGGTCAGTGCATTAGTCAACCCAAAGGACATCACCGCAAATTCATAATGCCCATATCTAGTCTGGAAGGCCATCTTGGAAATATACATTCCCTCACCCTCACTTGATAGTAGCCGGACCAAAGATCAATCTTTTAGAGAAGAAGCTAGACCTTTGCAATTGGTCAAACAAGTCATCGATTGTTTGAAGAGAATATCTATTGCTTATAGTAACCGTATTGAGATGTCCGTAATCAATGCACATTCTAAGTGACTTATCCTTCTTTTTCACAAACAACACCGGACCACCCCCAGGTGATTGACTAGCTCTAATAAATTCCTTTTTCCCAAAAAATCTTTCAATTGCTCTTTTAACTCCTTCAACTTTCTCAGGACCATATGGTAAGAGGAAATGGAGATAGGTTGAATATCAAGAAGGAGATCTATGCCAAAATCTATCTCTCTTTCAGGAGGGACACCAGAAAGGTCATTTGGGAAGGCATCAAGAAACTCGTTTACCATGGGAACCAACTTAATGGAAGGGACTTTGGAGTCCACATCCTTAACCCTCACAAGATGATACAAACATCCCCCTAGAAATCAACCTATGGGCTTTAATGCATGAAATGAATCTACTCTTGACCACCACATCTTGACTTTTGCACTCAAGGACGGATTCACTAGGAAATTGAAACATTGACCCTACGGGTTCTATAATCAATGGCAGCATAGTAGACATGCAATCAATCCATCCTAAGAATGATATCAGCTTGGTCATCCTTCACCTAACCAACTACCTAATATTACGTAGGCATATCAAATAACATTTTTTAGCTTTCTTCAGGATTTGGCCCGAACTGTTTGGTAAATTCCCACGCATTATGCAATTGTTCGCCACTTTTTTCTCAACTCTTCTCACCTCCTGGGTGAGACAAGCTACCTTTACCTAGGAGCCTCTTTTCCTTTTGCCCAGCTCCCCGAAAACAATGTTCGACTTGCATGTGTTAAGCATATAGCTAGTGTTCCTTCTGATCCAGGGTCAAACTCTTCTTTTGAGTATTATTTGGCCCTACAGTGGTAGATTTAAGTCTACCATATCTAATTCAACAAGATCACAAGGTAACAACTTATGTAAAATGCAAATAGGATAATTTTTTTACACTTTCCTTGCAACATTTGAAACACCTACAGGAGTAGGCACCTCATATGACTCATGCAACAACTCAGGGACAACATGAGACTTTTTAGCAACAAGAGGAGTAACAAAGGAAAGAGTGGCACCTGGATCAATCAAAGCATACACATCAAAGTCAAAGATTTTCAACATACCGATAACAACATCGGGAACTTCACCAACTTCTTTATTTCCATGTAGATCATAGAATCGATTGTGTCTTGGGGCACCACCTTGAGGACCACCTCTACCCAATGGAACCACATTTTCACCTCATCCTTTGCCACGGTTTCTTGGACAATCCACCCTTTTGTGACCAAGCTCACCACAATCAAAGCATGAATTAGAATCCTTCAAGCACAAGCCCCTATGACTATTCCCACAAGTAGGGCACACATCAATGAGAATCACATCACCAACACCTTTTTGTCCTAGGGAAATCATTGGAAAATCCCCTATTTGTAGCATGAGGAGGCCCATGGCCTTGATGGAATTGGCCACCCTTAAGGAACTTACCACCATGACGGGATCTCTTGGTCTCATGGCCCCTCCTCTTTCTCATCTTTTCTTCCTCTATTTTCTCGGCATCAGTCATCAAGCGAGACAAGTCTATGTCACCAATAAGAAAGGTGGACCAACATTCCTCACTCACCAAGTCAGAGACCCCCATCACAAATTTATTCATCCTCAATCTAGCATCAGCCACCAAGTGAGGAGCATACTTTGAAAGTTGATTAAATTTGAGGGCATACTCCCTCACACTCAGTGCACCTTGTTTCAAGTTCATAAACTCTACCAATTTTGCCTCCCTAAGTTTAAGAGGGAAAATCGATTAAGGAAGGCTGATTTGAACTCTTCCCAAAGTACCACATTACTAACGCCCTTATTACCCTTTCATTGCTCATACCAAATTTAGGCTACCCCTTTAAGTTGATATACCACCAACTCCGTATTTTCATTTGGCCTAACACCCATGATGTTTAAGATTTTGTAGACCTCATCAACAAACTATTGTGGATCTTCATACACCTTTGACCTATGGAAAACCGGATGATTCATCCTCATGAAGTCTCTTACCCTAACTCCCGGGGTAGTAGCATGAGGGGCTTGGGCCCCTCGTTAGACTTGGTTGGCTACAACTTGGGCAAGCATAGTAAGAGCATCCCGGAGCTCATCATTCGTAGGTTGCTCCTCGGGAGCTTAGACCCCCTTTCTTTAGTGTTTGACATGATCTAGCATAGCAAAGAACAATCATTAGGGGAAAAACTCACCACAACTCTATAGCACGGCTTAGAACATGAAGAAGGGAAACATTTCCTAAAATGCCTCATAGCCTCCTATTCATAGTCATAACGCACTTCACAATAATGAATAGGACTCTAATCAACGCGGTGTGTTGGAGTTCGAAGATCTATCAACCTAGTGCTCCGATACCAAGTTTGTCATGACCCAAGCCTAGGGCCTAGACGTGACACAACAATGGGGAACCCGAAGAACCCCAATCAATCTTCTCAACTTATCAATACACATCATTGGTCATAAAAGCATGTAAAAGACATAAAAACAAATATAAGGGGCAAAGGGACTAAGCGATAGCTTGCCAAAACATCAATATCAAAGACAAGGAGACATGGCTCATATCATAATCATCCAACTTGTCCAACAAACATCTCTAAATACACAGATAGAGCGGGGGCCAAGACAAAGTAACCAGACTCACCCTCATAGTCAAAATAAAATATAAGAAAGTATCTCAGTACATAGATAATAACAATCATAGACTAAGGTCCTTAAAATGGAGGACTCACCAACATGCTTGGAATAGCACCAATTAGCCACGTGGAAGGGGGATGATCAACTTGAGCATTGGTTCCTACATGGTGATATCATGTGGGAAAGAATATTTGTTAGTACGTTTGAATGTACTAAGTATGTCCGATGTAATGCAACAAGAAATAAACATCATGATCAACATACATAGGAATAGACAATGGTATATTATAGCAAGATGACATGTATGAGCAATACATAAGTCAAACACACTTAAGTAACCCATGCTCAGATAGGATATCATATGTGTAGAAGAGACCAAACTAAATTCCCAAAGTACGAACCCCTTGGTTGGTTAGTGATGTTGCCACGCCATCACTTAGGTGAACGTGTACTAAACCTCATCTAGGTTGGAGATAATGCCGCCCCATCACCATAGTGGAGAAGTACAAACTCTTCCCTACATTGATGAGTACATACCCCCATCTAGGTCTGTAATGATGCCAACCCATCACCAATTGGAGAAGTACAAACCCTACACTAGGTTATCCGGGTGCTTAAACCCTCCGGATTGGGCATGTTTGATTATACACTTTATATGGGATTCATCATATATTCTAGTGCAACTCTTCATATAGTAATAATCATATACATAAAATCATTTCATCATAATAACATTATTCATATCATATCTCATGCTTTGGACATTCATTTCCTCAAGAAACCATAACCGGACATTTTAGCAAACACCTTGGGGGTGCGTAGTGAGGGTAAAAGACCATGAAATTTGAAGATGGAGTCATGGAAGAAAATTTGTTGTAAAACCATCAATCAACACCTTGCAACACCCCCAAGACATTCACATCAAAACCCCTCATCAAATCCAACATTAGATCCAAGATTTAGAGCTCAAAATATGCTAAAATAACCATACTTTCATGAACTAAAGTCACTGTGCAGTAAATTTCTCAATATACAAGATCTACATGTAAAATCAATTTTAAATGATGTGAGATTAGTAAAAAGGAGGCTTAGGCACCATGGGTAGAAGGAACCAATGGTTCAACACCACATACCTTAGCTTTGGGGAAGTCCTTGATGAAGTTTGAAAATGGAGGCTTGAAGCTTGAAGAGAATCCTTAATTCTGGATGACAGTTTTGAGTCATAAATTTTGAAGTAAAAAAATGGCTAAGTATTTTGAGGTGTACTGGGAAATGTTTAGGATGATATAAGGGTGAAATAAGGCTAAGTATTGGTAAAAACATGTTAAGGAAAACTTAGGCCCAATAGCCCAAAGCCTTGGACCGAGATAGAAATCACTAGTAGCAAAATATACAGGTCAATGAGGCAGACCTATCGCAAAGGCCAATTAACACATGTCCGTGACAGCTACACGTTGCAATGCTATCGTGGATCGCCTCTTGACATTGAAAATTATGAAAAATGAAATTGCTAACCGTTTGCTCTAAAAACAGTGTTAAACCCTTTTCCCCCTAATTTTGAGCCCTGAATAAGAATATGAAGTTGGATTTTTGAAATAAAAAATGAATTTTGAGATATATGAAAGTTAACATTTCGGGCATTCTGAGGCACACTTTCAGGAACTTTTTGGGATCGTTTCAATCTTGTTATGGTACATTCCTTTTATACATATCTCTTCCTATATTATGTGCCCTTATCATCTAACATCGTATACAGGTTTTGGTAAGTTACATGCATTGCACTTAACATACTTAGTACATTATAACATACTAATGTATACTTTTTCCTACATGATCTCATCATGTAGGTACCAGAGATTACTTTCATCCACCCTTCGATGGCTAGATCGGATTTTGAGATCCTTGTTGTGGGGAATCCTATCCCCTAAGGATAAGCCACCATCCCTCTATCCTGAGTTTCTTTTGTTTATGTTTTCTATACTTTGAGGGTGAGCCCGGAACATTCTTGGCCCCCCGTCCTATCTTGTGACTAGAGGCACTGTTGGACATCTTGTAGACTCTCGTCGGATCTATATGTTACTGTTGTATTTGAACCTTATGATCATGGTTATCTTTTAGTTTTGGCTATTATGGTTTGATTATAGGAATTATACTATATATGTATGTTTGATGTGAAAGTGTGGAAGATCCTAATTCCCGAATTACCCCCATAGTGTGAGTCATACCTACCCGCCCCTTAGTCATTATGTGCTATATGCTATATGAATCCATGTTAATCCATTTTCCTAAGATACCCCCATAGCATGAGTCCTACTTTCCCGTCCCTTAGAACTATTTCTTAATTTTGAATACGCTTCTGAACTGATGATGTGAATTTGGATACTTTAAGGCTTGTTTGGGATTCTTGGGTCCCCATTCACCATGTCACTCCTAGATCCTAGGTCTGGGTAGTGATAATGGTAAGAACCTTTTTGAATTAAGACCCCATCAGTTAGAGTTGCTTTTACAACAAGGTCACTTCTAGGGTTTTGCATGATTGATAGGTTATAGTGTTGCCAAAGATTATTTCTCCAAAAACTGTCTGAATTTGTGAAGGGTAGAAGCAAAATAGAGAATATTTTGTTACCTCAAGAGATCGTTGGTGAAATCAATAGGAGAAACAAATATACTAATGTGGTGGTAAAGTTTTACATGACTATAGCATATGATAGGGTCTCTTAGATATTTCTTACAAAGGTGTTGAGGAAATTTAGTTTCTCAGAAGTAATCATATATATGGTATGGAGGCTGATATCTAATGATTGGTATTAAATATCATCAATGGACAAACTCATGGATTGTTTCATCCCACCAGAGGCTTGAAGATGGGTGATCCTCTATCTCCTATACTATTTATAATAGTTGTTGAAGTGTTATCAATGAATTTGAACAACATATACAAAGACAGGAGTTTTATTGGGTATGGGATGATTAAGTGGAGTCTAGAAATAAATCACCTATCCTATACTGATGACACAATTCTATTTTACTTTGGTGATGGAACCTTAGTAATAAAAATGATGAAAGTACTAAGAAATTATAAAAATGTTTCTTGACAGCTTATAAATAAGGACAAAAGCTTCTTCTATTTACATGAGAATACACCTTTGATTTTCTCAATCAGGTTGAGAAAACGGACAAGAATCAAGCTAGGTGAGTTCTCTTTTACTTATCTCGGATGCCATGTGTGCTCTGGTAGAAGAAGCAGGGCCTATTTTGAAGACACGATACGGAATATATCAAGAAGAATATACTCTTGGCAAAATATATTTCATTTGGAGGTAAATATATTCTCATTAATCATGCACTCTAATCTATGCCTATATACCTTCTATCTGCTATGACCCCTCCAAAAAGGGTTATGCGACAGATACACTAGATCATTGCAAAATTATATTGGGGAAACACAAAGGGGGAAAGAAGGAAGAAGTAAGTTTCATGGGAACAAATATGTTTTCTAAAGAGTGTGGAATGGTTAGGATTTAGGTCCTTGTATAAGGTGAATAAAGCTATGTATGTTAAATTGTGGTGGAATTTTAGAACATAAGTGACAACTTTATGAGAAACCTATATGGGAAACAAATACTGTAAGTAAAGCACTCTCTAAAAATGAGCACAAGAACCTCATATATATGGAGAAATATGGTTACAATAAGAGATGAGCTAGAACCATTCATATGGTGGTAGCCAAGGATGGGAATTCAAGCTTCTGGTTTGATAATTAGACTAAACTAGGTGCCTTGTATTACACAGAAGGGGACTTGGCAAAAGAGGTAGAAGTGGAAGTTAAAGCATTTTTTGTGGATACTGATAATTTATGGAAGTCTTATTGGCTGCAGGAGGTAGTATCATTTGAGGTGTTAGATATGACTTTCAGTAGTATCAAGCCAAAACCTAGAGAGCGTCTTGGTAGACAAGAAGTAGTACTGTGAGATTTTCCACAAAGTCATATCATTAAGCACAAAAGAGAAAAGGTGGACTGATATAAGCGTTTATGGATCAGAGGGTACCTCACAAAATATCTTTCTTTTTATGGAGGGTAATTAAGAAAGGAATACCCACTTATGATAACTTGAAGAGATGCAGAGTTCCCATCATTTCAAAATGTTATTATTGTGATATAGGAAGGAAGGAAACCATGAATAATATTTTTCTAACAACCCCCACAACTCAAAATTTGTAGAGGCATTTTGTGTTTTGTGTAGTTCACAGGTTAGAAGGAGAACAATTAAGCAAAGTTCTCACAAATTGGTGGGCCAATATGGAGAATGAAAAATCAAGGGACATACTGAAGGCTATTCCTGCAGTATTGTCATTGGAGTTGTGGAAAAGGAGGAACCAAATTAGACATGGTAAACAAATTACTTTCAAAAGGTTATAAGGCAAGTGTAAAACGACCTTATACCAATTAATCATGTCCAAATTTCTAAAATGGTCAAATATCCCAAAAAGGTGGTCAGAGAGTTTTGAGTTGTTACAACAAAACAAGCTGAAATTATTTTACAAAATTATCAAGTGAAATTTTCCGGACAATGATTGGATAAAGTGCAAATACTAATGGTGATGGTAAAGGTAACTAGCAAGGAGTTCATATGGCTTCTGTATTAGAAATGGGGAAGAAAATTTTTGTATGCAAAGGCAGAAAACATAGGGATTGTAACAAATATGGTAGCAGAAGAAACAACTATTTGGAAAACAATGCAATTTTGTATGGAACATAACATGCACAACATAGTGGTTGAAACAGATTCACTCAGCATGGTTAAGATGTTAAAGAATGAATGGAAGATTCCTTGGGAGATAGTTAACATAGTAGAGGAAATTAAAAATATTAAGGGGACATACATCACACATTCGCATGACGACTAATATTCAACACATTAAGGATATTTACACAAATATGCCTAGTCAATCTCTACTAACTAAGCCTAGGATAAGTCTGTCATTGAAAAGTTCAAAAACAAGCAAAAGAAAGAACTAGCAGAAATAGAAAGAACATTACGAATACTGGAAGAAGGACTTGCATGGACTAGAATGCAAGAAAGGACCTAGTATTTTCAAATTTCAAGCTTCATCAGATAGGACATCTAGGAAGAAATGGAAGTTAGACATCATGTATCAAGTAGATCAGGAAAAGGAGTTGCAGGGCAAGTCTTACTTTTGAGAGCGAAAGTCAGAGATGGAAGGTATATCACATGGTAGAGACAAGCATGGTAGTATTTCTTAACACCATTAGGTGGGAAGTCTTTTTCTCCATATCTTCCTTTTAAAGAATCTCATACAAATATTGTTGCAGCCTAAGTACATTAAGCTTGACATCCACAAATTCAGAGACAAAGATTTCAAAACTTTAATGAAAGAAAAAGTAGCATAAAGAGTTTTCAGCCACCTAATAACATTAGTAATAACATCAAGAAAGAAACTCTAGTAGCATGTTATTCATAATGATAATTGACTACAATGTCATTATATTTGACAAAAATAGCAGCAAATAGAAGAGCACTGCTCAGTTTTACTTAGATAAATAGCACCAAGCATGCAACATTGTTGTTAGTGAACAGTGCTCCAATACTTGCTACCAGTTTTTTCAAGTATATTGGTATTACAGTTAACTAACATTATAAATCATTGGCCACCTGAGCTTTTCTTCTTGATATTACTAGTGATATTGTCAGTGGGCTAAAAATTAGTTATGCTAGTTCTTCTTCCATTAAAGTTATGAAATCTATTATTTCGAATGTCGCAGATGCTAAGCTTTGCCCGAAAATTTTAAATTTCATATATCTCAAATTTTGTGCTCGATATCAAAAATCTGAAATTATGTTCTTATTCAGGGGGCCAAAATTAGGGGGTATAGGGTCTAACCCCGATAATAGGAGCAAACAACTAGCAATTTCATTTTTCATAGTTTTTCTTATCCAGAATTGATCCGCGACATTGCTGTGATTTGCAGCTGCCACAGACATGTGTTAATTTAGCCTCTGCGATAGGTTCGCATCTTGGACCAGACGTGAAAATGTGTATTTTGTTGCCAGTGATTTCTATCTCGGTCCATGGCTTTTGGGTCTTGGGCCTAAGTGTTCCGAAATGTATTTTTACCTATACTTAGTTATATTTCATCCTTATAGCATCCTAAACATTCCCCAATATCCTTTCAAACACTTAGCCATATTTTTCACTCTCAAATTTAAGCCTCAATACCCTTATCCAGAATTAATGATTTCTTTCAACCTTCAAGTCTCCATTTTCAATCTTCATAAAGAGCTTCCTCAAAGCTATGACATGTAGGTTTAGCTATTGGGTTCTTACCCCCATGGTACCCAAATCCCTTTTTTATTCAATTTCCATAATTTAAAGTTGATTTTATAATTGAGTGTGAATATTTCTATGAACTATATTAAAGCTATGTAAAGTTGTGACTTTTTTGCTATATTTTGAGCTATAAATCTTAGATATGTTATAAAATTTGATGAGGGATTTTGATTTATATTGCTCGAGGTTGTTTCCAGCTGTTGATTGATGATTTTACAATAAATTTTCCTGCATGATTTCATCTCTATATTTCATGGTTTTATACTAATATTACACACCCTCTATGTATTTGATAATATGTTCGATTATGGTTTCTTGAGGAATTGGAGGTCCAAAGCGTGAGATATGATATGATTGATTTAATAATGATGAAATGATCTTATTCGTATGATATAATCTATATAAAGTGTTTCATCAGACCATGCCCGGTTCAGGGGGACTAAGAGCCTGGATAGCCCAGTTGAGGGGTTAGAATCTCAAACAACATGGTGATAGGTGAGATTTCCACTAACCTAGATGAGGGGTTTGTGTCTCACACACTAGGGTGATAGGTGCAATTATCACTATCTTAGATGAGGGTTTTGTACCTCACACACTAGGGTGATGGGCGAAATCATCACGAACCTACCAAGGGGTTTGTACTTTGGAAATCTAGCTTTGTCTTTTATGCACAGATGATATCCTATATGACAATGAGTTACTTAAGAATTCTTACATATGCATTGATCGAACATGTCATGTTGATGTATTATGCCTATTGCCTATTGTATGCATTTTGATTAAGGTGTGTACATCTTGTTGCATTGCATCCTACATACTTAGTACATTCAAACATAGTAACGCATACTCTTGCCTACATGATATCACCACGTAGGAACTGGTTCCAAAGTTGATCATCCTCTTCCACGTGGCCAGATCGGTTCTACTCAAGCTTGTGGTGAGTCCTCCACTTCGGGGACCTTAGTCTATGTTGCTTTTATTATGTATTGAGACATTCTTCTTATTTTTTATTTTTACTATGAGAGTAAGCCCGATTACTTTGTCTTGTCCCCAACTTTTATCTATGTATTAGAGGTGTTTATTGGACATGATATGTATCTATGATATAAGCTTTTGATTATGATGTTATGCATATTTTTCCCTTAGCCCCTTTGCGACTATTCTTATTCCTTATATATTTTATATGCTTCCGCGACCAATGATGTGCAATGATAAGTTAAGAGGTTTGTTTGGGGTTCCTTCGAGTTCCCCATTCGCCGTGTCACGTCCAGGCCTTAGGCTTGCGTCGTGACAAACTTGGTATCAGATTACTAGGTTGATAATCGTCAAAGTCTAGCACACCACATCGGTTAGAGTCTTACTCATGGTTGTGAAGAGACTCATGACTATGAATTGGAGGCTATGGAACGTTTCAGGAATTTTTTCCTTCTTTATGTTCTAAGTCACGCTATACAGTTTTGCTAAATTTCCCCCCAAACTATTATTCTTTTCTATGCTAGATTATGCCAAACACTGGAGGAAGAAGGGCCTAAACTCCTGAGGAGTAATCTACCAATGGTGAGCTCCGGGATACTCTCATTATGCTTGCCCAAGTTGTGGCCAACCAAGTCAATCAAGGGGCCCAAGCCCCTCATGCTACTACCCCAGGAGCTAGGGTAAGGGACTTCACGAGGATGAATCCTTCGATGTTCTATAGGTCAAAGGTGGATGAAGATACACAAGAGTTCATCAATGAGGTCTGCAAGATTTTGAATATCACGGGTGTTGCGCCAAATTAAAAGGTGGAGTTGGCGGCATACCAACTCAAAGGGTAGCCCAAGTATGGTATGATCAATGGAAGGGTGATAAGGGATTTGGTATTGTGGTGCTTTCGGAGATGTTCAAATTGTCTTTCCTTAATCATTTTTTCCCTCCGAATCTTAGGAAAGCTAAGTTGGTGGAGTTTATGAACTTGAAACAAGGTGCTATGAGAGTGACGGAGTATGCCCTCAAGTTTAATCAACTTTCAAAGTATGCTCCTCATTTGGTGCCCGATCCTAGATATAGGATGAATAAGTTCATGATAGGGGTCTCCGACTTGCTAGAATGTTGGTCCACCATGCTAATTAGTGACATAGACTTGTCTCGGTTGATGACCTATGCCGAGAAAATGGAGGAGGAGAAATTGAGGAAGAGAAGGGGGAATGAGCCCAATAGGGCCCATCTCGGGGGTAAGTTCCAAAGGGGTGGTTGGTTCCATCAAGGCCAAGGGTCTCATCATGCTACAAATAGGGGGTTTGCTAATGAACTCCCTAGGCTCCAAAGTGTTGGTGGTATGGATCCTAATGATGTGTGTTCTAAATGTGGTGGGGGTCATAGGAGCCCATGTTTGAAGAGTTCTAACGCATGCTATGAATATGGGGAGCTTGGTCACAAGAAGATTGATTGCCCAAGAAACCATGGCAAAGGTTGGGGTAAAAATACGGTTCCATTGTGTAGAAGTGGTCCTCAAGGTAGTGCCCCAAAGCAAATCAATTTTTTGCTATTCATGGGAGGTAAGGGATTGGTGAGGTTCTCAATGTTGTTACCAGTATGTTGAAAATATTTCATTTTGATGTATATGCGTTGATTAATCCGGGTGCCACTCTTTTTTTTGTTACCCCCTTTGTTGCTAAAAAGTTAAATGTTGACCCCAAGTTGTTACATGAGTCATATGAAGTGTCTACTCCTATTGGTGATTTTATGGTTGCTAAGAAAGTTTATAGAAGTTGACCTATTTACATTTTTCATAAGTTGTTGCCTTGTTATCTTGTTGAATTAGACATGGTGGATTTTGATGGCATTCTTGGGATGGATTGGTTGCATGCCTACTATGCTTGTACTGATTGTAGAACTTGTAGTGATAATTCCAATTTCCAAATGAACCTGTTTTTGAATGGGAAAGTCATGATATAGTGGTCAAGGGTAGATTCATTTCTTGCATTAAAGCCAGTAAGTTGATCACTAAGGGTGGCTTTACCATTTTGTGAGGGTTAGAGGTGTAGAGTCCAAAGTCACTTCCATAAAGGCGGTTCTGGTTATAAATGAGTTTCTTGTGTCTTCCCAAATGACCTTCCCGGTGTTTATCCTGAAAGGAAAATAGATTTTGGTATAGACCTCCTCCCTGATACTCAATCTATCTCAATTCCCCCTTACCGTATTGCCCCGAAGGAGTCAAATGAGTTAAAGGAACTATTGAATGTTTTGTTGAAAAAAGGGATTTATCAAGCCTAGGCAATCACTTTGGGGTGCTCCAGTGTTATTTGAGAAGAAGAAGGATGGGTCACTTAGAATGTGTATTGACTACCGGCAACTCAATAGGGTCACCATCAAGAATAGGTATCCTCTTTCAAGAATTGATGATTTGTTTGACCAATTGCAAGGGGCTAGCTTTTTCTCTAAGATTGATCTTCAATACGAGTATCATCAAGTGAAGGTGAGGGAATGTAAAATTCCCAAGATGGATTTTCATACTAGATATGGTCATTATGAATTTGTTGTGATATTGTTTGGGTTGACCAATCCACCATCCATCTTTATGGAACTAATGAATAGGGTCTTCAAACCTTACCTTGATTCCTTTGTTGTGCTCTTCATTGGTGATATTTTCATCTATTCACATTGTAGGGAGGAGCATATGGTCATTTGAGGGTTGTGTTCCAAAGGTTGAGGGAGGAGAAGTTGTATGACAAATATGATAAGTGTGAATTTTGGTCGAAGGAGGTTGCATTCTTTTGTCATGTGGTTTTGGGGGATTGTATAAAAGTGCATCCTAAGAAATTGATGTGATTAGAAATTGGGCTAGACCATTGACCGCGTCAGATATTAGGAGCTTCTTAGGCCTAGCGGGTAATTATAGAAGGTTTGTGAATAGGTTCTCCTCCATTTCTTCCCTTATGTCAAAATTGACTCAATAGAAGGTTAAGTGTGTGTGGACCAATGAGTGCGAGAGGAGCTTCCAAACATTGAAAGAGAAACTTTTGTACGCTCATATATTATCACTACCAAATGGGCTTGAGGAATTTGTGGTGTATTGTGATGCTTCGCAGGATGGTTTGGGTTGAGTGTTGATGCAAAATGGTAAGGTCATAGCTTATGCTTCCGTGCAACTCAAGGTACATGAAAGAAACTACCCTACTCATGATCTAGAGCTAGCTGCCATTGTGTTTGCATTAAAGATTTGGCATCACTACTTGTATGGGGTGCACGTGGATATGTTTACCGATCAAAAGAGCCTCCAACATGTCTTCACTCAAAGAGATCTCAACTTGAGGCAAAGAAGATGGTTAGAACATCTTAAAGATTATGATATGAGTGTGTACTATCATCCGGGTAAAACAAATGTGGTGGCGGATGCTCTGAGTAGGGTGTTGTGTTGTCAAAATACAACACATTTGGTGCCTAAAACAAGGGTTTTGTGAGTTCTTAAAGCGAATTTTTTGTACTTTAATGTGTTTTTGTGCTAATCTTGCAAAAAAGTTAGGTTGGCATGATTTTGAAGAAAAGTTGCAGATTTTGCTGAAGCATAGGCCATACGAGCCTACCTATGACTCGTAGGTTGTATTGTAGCAAGAATCAGAGACCAAAAATCAGAAATCTGCCAAGTGAAGGTCACCCCTACGAGCTCATCCTATGAGTCGTAATACACACTACGACTTGTATAGTTGGACTCATAGCAAGAATCAGAGAGCCAAAATGTTGGACCAAAAATTGAAGACCAAGACTACAAGACAAATATATGAGTCGTAGCCCAAGCAATGACTCGTACCTATGGGTCGTACTAGTTTAGTCCAAGATACCAAGAACCTGATACTAGATCCCAACTACGACTCGTAAGTCATCCTATGAGTCATAATTGCGAGACTTATCAGCTGCCAGCTGTCTTTTCTGTGTAAATTCCAGGGTTATTTTATAAACACTTTATATAGCTTAAGTTAGATTTTTGAAAGGAGTTCGACCAGTAGACATTTTCACATTACATTTTGAAGCTTTTCTTAGGTTTTTAGTGTAGATTATTGTTCTCTCTTGGAACACCATTGTGGGGATTGCAAATCTAGCCATGTACTAATTATTAATCAATCAAGCTTGTGGGTTTGCAACTTGTGGTGCCTATCTCCTTCATTGTTATTGGTGAAACTCTCAACTATATGCATTCTTGTGTGTTTTGCTTTAGCCATGAGTAGCTAAGAACCCATAACTTGGGATTGTGGAAACCATGGGTAGTTGACTTGAAATAACCTAGTTTTCTTGCATTTCTATGATTGGGATTTTTCATGTATTATCTATTTCCCTTCATTTTTATTGTTGTTTGGTGGTGTCCAACACCAAACCTCACCTACTATCACGATCTCGACCAACGTAGTGATGAATAGGAAAAGGGAAGTAGATGATATTATTCAATTGATGTGTTCCCATCTAGGGAGGTTGACTGAGACTACTAGTAACAAGTAATTCGCATGCCATGGTAGCCGACCAAGCGCCATGGTGAAATTCGGCTTTCACAACAGGGATGGAAGAACCTAAGTTACCATCCTGCATGCGACTCACTAGTTATTGTTATTTATCTAGGGTAATCAAGTTGATGAAACATAGGGAACACAATCCCCAAGTTGTCCCTAAAACTTACTGTTTCCTTGCATTTTAATTAGTGTTTATTTTATCTTGTTTTTGAATCACAAACCCCCCATTCAAAGATTGTAGTCATAAATACTAGGAATGATTAGCAGTGAAGTATTGTAGTCAAAGCCTTGTATTCCCTATGGATTCGACCCTAACCTCGGTTATGTTAATTACTGATAGTGACCGCTTTCTTATTGGAGCATGACAATCAAACCATCAGGTGTCATGGGTAGCCTAGCTCATGTTGATGGTGGTGCTAAGGAGATGGCTAAGGAGGTACATCAATTGGCTAGATTGGGGGCTAGGTTTGAAGTGGTTGGTGATGATGGTGTTGTTCTTGTTGATGAGTCTAAGACTTCATTGGTTGATGAGGTGATAGCAAACCAAGATCTTGACTCCTCCATGTTTGAATTGAAGGCCTTGGCGAAAGAGGGCAAAGTAGAGGTTTTCTCCTAAGGAAGAGATGGTGCCCTTAGGTACCAAGGTAGATTGTGTATGCCTTGTGTTGATGGTTTGAGGGAGAAATCCTTGATGAGGCCCATAATTTTTCTTATTCTATCCACACCGGTTCCACCAAAATGTATAGAGACTTGAGGGATGTGTATCGGTGGGGAGGCATGAAGAAGGACATTGCCAAACTCATTTTCGGTTGCCATAGTTGTCAACAAGTCAAAGCCGAACATCAAAGGTCGGGTGGCCTAACCCAAGACATAGAGATTCCCAGTTGGAAGTGGGAGGTGATTAATATGGATTTTGTGGTTATGTTGCCTAAGTCTATAAAAGGTTTTGATTCCATTTTGTTGGCGGTTGATAGGATGACGAAATCGGCTCACTTTCTACCGGTTAAGACCACATATGGGGCTAAAACGTATGTAAGGTTGTACATCCATGAGATAGTGAGGTTATATGGGGTTCCTTTTTCCATCATATCAGATCATGATACACAATTCACTTCAAACTTTTGGAGGTCTTTTCAAAGGGGTCTTGGTACAAAAGTTCACCTTAGTACGGCCTTCCACCCTCAAATGGATGGCCAAGCCGAAAGGAAAATTCAAACCCTTGAAGATAATCTTTGGGCATGTGTATTGGAGTTAAGGGGTGTTTGGGATGACCATCTTCCTTTGATTGAATTTGCCTACAACAATAGTTATTACTCTAGCATTGGTATGGCTCCTTTTGAGGCTTTTTATGGGAGACATTGTAAATCACCAGTTGGTTGGTTTGAGATTTGAGAGGTGGCTTTATTAGGACCGGATTAGGTTACAGAAGCTCTTAAGAAGGTTAGTATGATTGGGGAAAGGTTGAAAACAGCCCAAAGTTATCGAAAATCCTATGTCGATGTAAGAAGAAGAGACCTTGAATTCAAAGTGGCGATTGGGTTTATTTGAAAGTTTCTCCAATGAAAGGTGTGATCCATTTTGGTCAAAAGGGTAAGTTGAGTCCAAGATATGTTAGTGCTTATGAGGTCTTGAAGAGGGTTGACCTGTCGAGGACGAATGTTCCCAAGAGGAAGATATTGAAAGGACCCTAAAAGGTGCCCAAAAATGTGCCTCGGAATGCCTGGAATTTTTAAATTTCATATATCTCAAATCCATGTGTGATATCAAAAATTCGACTTCATATTCTTGTTCAGGGGATTAAAATTAGGGGGAAAAGGGTCTAATCCCGATTTAAGAGCAAATGATTAGCAATTTCACTTTTCATAATTTTTATTATCTAGAATAAATCCACAACAGTGCCACGATGTGCAGTTGTCATAGACATGTGTTAATTTAGCCTCTGCGACAGGTCAGTATTGCGTACCAGATGCGGACCTGTGTATTGTGTTGCCAATGATTTCTATCTTGGTCCAAGGCTTTTAGATCTTAGGCCTATGTGTTCCCAAATGTGTTTTTACCTATATTCAGTCATATTTCATCCTCATATCATCCTAAACATTCACCCAATATCCTCTCAAACACTTATCCATATTTTTCACTCCCAATCAAGCCTCAAAACCCTCATCTAGAATTAAGGATTTCCTTCAAACTTCAAGCCTCCATTTTCAATCTTCATCAAGATCTTCCTCAAAGCTAAGGTATGTAGGTTTTAGACATTGAGTTCTTCCACCTATGGTGCTCTAATACCATTTTTACTCAATTTGCATGATTTAAAGTAGATTTTACAATTGGGTCTACTAGTGTACACATGTTTATAAACTAAACTATGTAAAACTGTGACTGTTTCATTATGTTTTGAGCTATAAACCTTGGATCTATTATAAGATTTGATGAGGATTTTGATATATATCGCTTGAGGATGTTTCAATGTATTGATTGATAGTTTTATGGTGGATTTTCTTGCATGATTTCATCTATATATTTCATGGTTCTACATTGGCATTACACACCCTCTAAGTGTTTGATAAAATCTCCGGATGTGGTTTCTTGAGGAAATAAAGGTCCAAAGCATGAGATATGATTTGATTGATATTATAATGATGAAATGAGCTTATGTATATGATATAATCTATATAAAGTATTGCTAGAACATGCCCGGTCAGGGGGGACTAAGAGCTCGGGTAGCCTAATTGAGGGGTTAGAATCTCAAACACCATGGTGGTAGGTGAGATTGTCACTAACCTAGATGAGGGGTTTGTACATCACACACCAGGGTGATAGGTGCAATTATCACCAACCTAGATGAGGAGTTTGTACCTCACACACTAGGGTGATCGGTGAAATCATCACTAACCTACCAAGGGATTTATACGTTGGAAATCTAGCTTGGTCTCTTTTACACATATTATATTCTATATGAGCATGAGTTACTTAAGTATGTTTTACTTATGAATTGATCATACATGCCATATTGATATATTATAGCTATTGCCTATTGTATGCATTTTGATTAAGGTGTTTATCTCTTGTTGCATTGCATCCTACATACTTAGTACATTCAAATGTACTAACGCATACTCTTACCTACATGATATCACCATGTAAGAACCAGTGTCCAAGTTGATCATCCTCCCCTATGTGACTAGATCGGTACTACTAAAACAACCCGAAAAAGTGCCCAAAAATGTTCCTCAGAATGCCCGGAATTTTAATTTTCATTTATCTCTAAATCCATTTTCATTTCAAAAATATGAATTCATATTCTTGTTCAGGGGGTCAAAATTAGGTGGAAAAGGGTCTAACCACGATTTAATAGCGAAGAATTAGCAATTATGAAAATTCAAGAATGCAATTTTCAAAATGGTTTTCGCGTCTGAGCACGATGCGCCCCAGTGTTATTTTGTGCGTTTTCTATTTTTCGGGTCCAAGGCTTTGTGTCTTGGGCCCAATGGTTCCTATACGTGTTTTTACCGATACATAGCCTTATTTCACTCTCATATCATCCTAAAAATTCTCCAATACTCACTAAAACACTTAGCCATATTTTCACTCCCAGACTCAAGTCCCAAATCCTCATCCCAAGATAAGGTTCTCTTTTAAGGTTCTTTTTCAAGCTTCAAGTTTAAATCTCCAATCTTTACCAAGTTGATCTCTAAGCTAAGGTATGTGCGATTCTTTCATGGGTTCCTTTCACCCATGATACCCAAGTCTCTTGTTTGTCAAATTACTTTATTTAAAATTGATTTACAAATAGGTCTTGATTATTATGAAATTCACTGCACAGTATGTTAAGGCTATGCAAAGTTGTGACTGTTTTGCTATGTTTTGGGCTATAAATCTTGGACCTATTGCAAAATTTGATGAAGGATTTTGATGTATATTGCTTGAGGATGTTGCAAGTTATTGATTGATGGTTTTACAATGGATTTTCTTGCATGATTTTATCTCTATATTTTATAGTTTTATACTAGTATACATAACCTCTATGTATTTGATAAAATGTCCGGATGTGATTTATTGAGGAGTTGAACGTCCAAAGTATGAGATATGCTATGAATGACTATATAATGATAAAATGAGCATATGCGTATGATATACTCTATATAAAGTATTGCATAAGACCATATCCAATCCAGGGGATAAAAGCTCGGGTAAATATGGTGGGGTTTCTACTTATCAACCATGTGAGGGGTTTGTACTTCGCCACCGTGTTGATAAGGTATGATTACCATCAACCATGTGAGGGGTTTATACCATACAACCACCAAGGGCTTTGTACTTTGAATAGCTAGCTTGGTCTCTTCTACACATATGATATCCTGTATGAGCATGATTTACTAAAGTATGTTTCACTGAAGATTGATCATACATGCCATATTGTTATAATATGCCTATTGCTTAATATTATGCATTTTAATTATGATGCCTCTCTGTTATTACATTACATCCTACATACTTAGTATATTCTAACGTATTATTGCATACTCTTGCCTGCATGATATCAAAATGTAGAGATCAAAAACCAAGTTGATCATCCTCCTCCTCTATGTGGTTAGTTCAGTACTACTCAAGCTAGTTGGAGAGTCCTCCACTTTAGGGACCTTAGTCTATGTTTCTCTTATTATGTAATGAGACACTCTTCTTTATTTTCTACCTTGACTAGTGAAGGTGAGCTCGGTTGTTTTGTCTTGGCCTCCGCTCTTATCTATGTAGTAGAGGTGTTGTTGGACAAGCTATATATCTATGATATGAGCCTTGACTCAATTTCCTTTTGATTATGATGTTAGGCGAGCATTTACCCTTAGTCCCTTGCCCTTGTTTTCTAATCTTTTACATATTACTTAAGTACTAATCTCTCTCTTAGTATCAATTCCTCTTGTTTATGTCTCTTATGTTGTTTTACGTTACTTCCGCGACCAAGGATGTATAAGGATATGTTATGAGACTTGTTTAGGGTTCCTTCGGGTTTCCCATTCGCCGGTCACGTCTAGGACCTAGGCATTGGGTCATGACAAAGATACTATCAGAGCACTAGGTTGATAGATCCTCGGAGTCCAACACACCGCGTCGATTAGAGTCTTATTCATGGTTGTGTTGTGCACTACAACTATGAGTAGGAGGCTATTAGACATTTTAGGAAATGTTTCACTTCTTCATGATTCATTTCGTGCTATAGAGTTAGGTCCCCTAGGTCTTATTGCTAACCCTTAACCGCTACATTTCAGGATACGCCTCAAGTTACTCAGGATGGTGCTAAGATGAACACAGACATTTGGAATGCTCTATGAGAAGTGGCCAAAGTGGCGACAAAATTCGCAACTCAACTCAATCAACATGTGGTGCTCCCGAGACTTCTGGTGGTGAGTGGAGAGATAGTGAGGCTAAGAGGGCCCGTAATATGGGTAACTTCCAAATCTATAAGTGGAGAGATAGAGGTGGTGTGGTGCATTATGCTAGGTGCCCAGAGTTCGGTAGCAGCCATGAAGGCCCATTCTTGAGAGGTACTAATGCTTGTTATGGTTTTGGGGAGATAGGTTATAAGGTTAAGGATTGCCCTCGTAAACGCAATAAGAACAAAAAAGGTGATAGGGGAATGACTAATACCATGTGCCCTACATGTAGAATTGATCTTGGTGGCATGTGTTGGAAGAACAAGGGTGTATGCTTTGAGTGTAGTGATATAGGCCACACAATTCTAGATTACCTGTATGGTCGACTTTTGGATTGAGGTGGTCATGTTGATCAAGTGTCTCAAGGAGGGGATGAGATGCCCGATGCTATTATTTGAAGCTTCCTTAGCTTTGTTGTGCATGCATTGTTAGGCCTGGTGCGCTACTATTTCTTCTTTATTCCTTTTGGTTACTAGTGGGGATTCTTGTGTGCCCAAGTTGTTGTGTGGATCTTTGGTGTATATCATTTTGTTGGCTATATTGTTGCTAGAAGGTTTGTAGGTGTTGATTCAGGGCTGTATTGCATTAGGTCTTGCTTTGTGGCTTGTTGGAGTTGGTATGGTGAATTTTGATGTCATTATAAGGATAAAATAGTTGCATGCATGTTGACTTCATGGGTGGTAGGACCTGTAGAGCTAAATCCTGAATCCCTAATGAGCCCGTCCTTGAGTGGGATGCTGTCAAATGGTAGGAAGGGAGGTAGGTCCATTTCTCATCATAAGGTACAATTGGTTTCTAGGGGGTTGCATTTATTATCTTGTGAGAATTGGAGGTGTTGAACCTAAGTTGTTTTTGTTTATAGAATTATTATTGGTGAATGTCCCTTCTGATATTTTGAATTTGGGGTGGTGTTCTTTGGTTGGACTAGTGCGCCAGCTATGCCTATAAGTCGCATGAATAAGATGTTTTAGTCCCTACTCTAATAGGCTTATGACAGTTTTGGTGATGATATAATGGTTTGTGTTCCCTAATGAGGTAGTGCATGTGAGTTATTCGAGGGTAGTACCACAAGTTTAAGAAATAAGGTTGGATGATAACTAGGAGAGATAAGAATTTTGGTAGTAAGAGGTTGCCTTCCTAGGTTGTGTGGTGTCGGGTGATAGTATTAAGGTTGACCTTAATAAGACGAAGGTGATTAAAGATTAGCCTAGATCTTTAACTTCATTAGATATTAAGGGCCTCTTGGGTTTAGCGGGCTATTTCCTTAGATTGTGAGTAGGTTCATTTCTATTGTAGTTCCTATAGCTTAGTTGACCCTAAGTGAGGCCAATGTTATGATCGACGTTTGAGTCGGGCAATTTGATAGGTCTAGGGGTTGTTGTTTCTTATGTTATTCCTTGATTCTAGTAGGATTCATGTGGTGTGTGGGTGTCCTGGATGGTTGCGTGAGTCTATAGTGGTTAGAAGATATCTATAAGGGTTGCCCTATGTTCTTATTGCATAAGGTCTTATCTGGTGATCTTGGTTGAGCTTGGCTTGTTGGATTGGAGGTTTTTGGAAAACTAAAATGGGCTAGTCACTTCTCTAAGGTTTATTTGAGGTTCGGGCTTTGTCTCTAAGTGAGGATGAGGTAAGTAATATCCCTAAGTATTTTTTTCGAACTAGGAGTGAGCATTGTTAGTATTCATGGAGTTATTTGGTGGACTTATGCACCAGTGGTGTTGTGGGTTTCTTGAATGGGGCCTTAAAACTCTTCCATGATGTGTTTGTGGTGGTCTCTAGTGATGAGGTATTAATTTGTTTAGAGCTTGTGAATCATTTGGGGGTAGTGTTGCAAGTCGTGGAGGATGAGAGGTTGTTTGCTAAATAAGATATGTGTGCATTGTGGGTAGCAAGAAGATGGTTAGAATTCTGTAAGGATTAAGAAATGAGTATGCATTATTTTTCCTGGTAAAGCTAGTATTCTGGTTGGTGCTCTAAGAAGGGTGCCTATGGGTAGTCTAGTGTTGAGGTAATGGTGGTAAAGATGTGATTAATGGAGCCCATAGGTTGGCTAAAGAGGGAGTTAGGTTGAAGGAAGTTGAGAATGGTAGTATAGTATTATTGATGGTTCTAAATCTTCTTTGGTTAAGAGGTCTAATTTAAGCAAGGCCTTGATCCCGCCTTATTAGAGTTTGATGTTTTGGGTGAGAAGATGATGGAATGGAGGTTGTCTCCCAAGGGGATGATGATGGTTATAGTACCAATGGGTTAGGTGTATTAAAAGTTGACAATTGATTTGAGGATTGTGAGTCCTTATAAAGTGTAGAAGGAGGTTGGAAAGGTTGCCTATGTTTGGGAATTGCCTATGGTAGGAGCATGGTTTATCCGGTTTATTATCTTCTAGTTTGAGGGGATGCATTGGTGGCTCTAGTGCTATAGAACTCTTTGAAATTGGGGGTGATGTGGATGATGAGTTGACTTTGGCAAAGGTCTCGGTGGAGGGGTGGATGGATGAGTGAAGAAATTGGATAATATCGATGTGGTGTTCGTCAAGGCCCTGTTGATGGAGTCGTCCATTCATATGTGTCTCTCGGGGAGCCGTTGTGGGCATGAATAAGTAATATCCGTACCTCTTTCATTCTATTCAAGCTTATGATAACATGTCAAGTCCCTTTTCTATGATTCCAAGTCTTATGTTTCAGCCCCTATGCTATTCATACGTATTCTTGTTTAAGTTTACAAATTTGTAATGATTCTACACTTATGTTGAGATTTTGAAAATGGTATTTAAAATCTAATGTTACATTCTTGTTGGGGCTGATTTCTTCATGATTACTCTGGTCATATACGTTTCTTTTACATTCGTGGACGAATATTCCCAAGGGGGAGATATTGAAACGACCCCAAAAAGTGCCCAAAATGTTCTTTGGAATGCTTGGAATTTTAATTTCCATGTATCTCAAAAGTTGTTTGGCATTTTGAAAATTCGACTTCACATTCTTGTTCAGGGGATCAAAAGTAGGTGGAAAAGGGTCTAACCCCGATTTAAGAGCAAAGAATTAGCAATTACAAAAATACAAAATGCAATTTCCAGAAAAGTTTTCGCGTCTGGGCCGCAATACGCCCAGTGTTATTTTGTGCATTTTTTGTTTTTCGGGCCCAAGGCTTTGGATCTTGGGCCCAAGGGTTCCCATATGTCTTTTTACCTTTACTTAGCCTTATTTCACCCTCATATCATCCTAAACATTCCCCAATACTCACTCAAACACAACTATATTTTCACTTCCCAAACTTAAGTCCCAGCCCTCATCCCAATTTAAGGTTCTCATTCAAGGTTCTTCTTCAAGCTTCAAGTCTACATCTCCAATCTTTATCAAGTTCATCTCTAAGCTAAGGTATCTGGGTTTCTTTCATGGTTTCCTTTCACCCATGATACCCAAGTCTCTTGTTTCTCAAATTGCATGATTTAAAGTTGATTTACAAATGGGTCTTGATCATTCTAAAATTCACTGCACACTATGTTAAAGCTATGTAAAGTTGTGACTCTTTTGCTATGTTTTGAGCTATAAATCTTGGATCTATTGTAAGAATTGATGAGGTTTTTTGATGTATATTGCTTAAGGGTATTTCAAGGTGTTGATTGATGGTTTTAAAATGGATTTTCTTGCGTGATTTCATCTCTCTATTTAATGGTTTTATACTAGCATTACACACCCTCTAAGTGTTTGATAAAATGTCTGATTGTGGTTTCTTGAGGAGTTGAAGGTCCAAAGCATGAGATATGACATTAATGACTATATGATGATGAAATGAGCTTATGTATATGATATGCTCTATATAAATGATTGCATTAGACCATACCCAATCTGCGGGGGTAAAAGCACGAGTAACCATGGTGGGGGTTTGTACTCATCAACCATGTGAGGAGTTTGTACTTCGCCACCTCGTTGATAAGGTGTGTTTGTCATCAACTATGTGAGGGTTTTATACCACACAACCACCAAGGGGTTTGTACTTTGAATAGCTAGCTTGGTCTTTTCTACACATATGATATCCTATCTGAGCATGATTTACTTAAGCATGTTTTACTTAAACATCGATCATACATGTCATATTGTTATATTATGCCTATTGCTTAATATTATGCATTTTGATTATGATGTATATTTATTATTGCATTGCATCTAGTACATTCAAACATACTAATGCGTACTCTTGCCTACTTGATATCACCATATAGGGATCTAAGCACAAGTTGATCATCCTCCTTCTCTATGTGGCTCGTTCGGTACTACTCAAGCTAGTTGGTGAGTCCTCCACTTCGGGGACCTTCGTCTATGCTTTCTCTTATTATGTAATGAGACACACTTCTTTCTTGTGTATCTTGACTAATGATAGTGAGCCCGATTGCTTTGTCTTTTGCCTTGCTCTTATCTATGTAGTAGAGGTGTTGTTGGACATGTTATGTATCTATGCTATGAGCCTTGACTCATTTTCCTCTTGATTATGATGTTAGGAAAGCTTTTCCCCTTAGTCCCTCGCCCTTGTTTTCTAATCTTTTACATATTACTGAAGTATTAATCTCTCTCTCCCTTAGTCCTAATTCCCTTTGTTTATGTCTCTTATGTTGTTATACATTGCTTCCATGACCAAGGATGTGTAATGATATGCACGAGGCTTGTTTCATGACAACTACTCAAGGTTGTGGTGGGTCCTCCACTTCGAGGACCTTAGTCTATGTTGCTCTTATTATATATTGAGACATTCTTCTTATTTTCTATTTTGACTATGAGGGTGAGGCCGGTTGCTTTGTCTTGGTGCCCGCTCTTATCTATGTATTAGAGGTGGTTGTTGAACATGATATGTATCTATGGTATATGCTTTGACTCTTTGTCCCTTGATTATGATATTTTGTAGACTTTTCCCTTGGCCCCTTTGCCCCTATTCTTACGTCTTACGTCTTTTATGTGCTTCTATGACCAATGATGTGGAATGATAAGTTAAGAGGCTTGTTAGGGTTCCCCATTCATCGTGTCACGTCTAGGTCCTAGGCTTGGGTCGTGAAAAAAGATATGGAGAAAAAGTCTTTTGATCTATTGGAATTAAGAGAGACTTCATGCGTGTCTCTAAAGCAACTAAGGGGAACTTGATATAAAGGAATAGAAAAGTCTTAGCAGTATAGAGGGAAGTAAGTTATTTATGCTAGAAATGAAGAATACAAGATGAAAGGAAAAGTATTAAGATTATTACAAGAATGCCTATGCAGTTTCGATAATGATAAATGGAACCAGGTCCAGCATAGTCGCACCAGGAGATGCAAAGCGGGATCCCAGTTGGAGAAGGATTGTTGTTTAAGGAAACTGAATCAGAATAGGACTCTGTAAAGGTAGTAGCATAGGGAAAGGACTCCTTTAAGGGAATGAATCGCGTGCCCTACTCAAGAAAGGAGTTCTATGTGGAATTTCTCTAAGGTTCAATGTAAATACAATCATTAACCCTAGAAGACATAGCTTTTTGCAATCTAAAACAGTGAGAGCATTCAACAAGAGTACGAGCACTTAAAGAGAGCATTCAAGCAATATCTAGATTTAGGTTTTCTTGATTGTTCAAGCCTGTTTGGAAATGTTCAAAGAATCTTTGTTCAGGGGAAATTACTTTGAGAAGTTCTTATCTTTGAATTAGTTGTTGTTTGAGAGTACGTTTGACTCTTAATAGTTGTATGGCGTGAAGTGTGAGTTGTAAGTTGACATTGCTGGAGTTTGAAGTAATAAAAAGTTGTTGAATTCTACTAGTGTAGGTAGTGATTGTTTCTCCCTTGAGCAAGGAGTTTTTCCGCTATAAGTTGATTATCTTGTTTACTATTGTGAACTTACAGTCTAGTAAACCAAGTTCACTAGCGCAATAGAGTTAGTCCTCTTTTCAAAAATAAACACATAATTAAGAAGGAACTAGGAAAAAATTGACACTCTATGCAAATCCTTCAAAACCTCCCACAAAGAAGTTTCACGTGTCTTCATAATCAAAGAAAATCCTACTCATACCATATGCATTTCAACACAAAGCTGAGATAATAAAATAGGAAAAATTAAAATTCTTTCTCACAATGATGTCAAGAGCTAAAAAATGGTCTCATATGTTTGCTCTTTATGTAAATTGTCACTACCATAGGTGAACTTAGCTCAAAAATTTTAGGACTTGCATAATGTTTGTATATTGGTTGGAGATATGATATGAATATGGGTAATGAGTGACAATGACCTTCCTAATCACTACAATTTAACACCTCAAATTATTTTCCATTTTGAAATTTCATATGTTTCTTCTTGTCACCCTGTTATTTCACACCTTTCAATCTTTTTTTTTATGCTTCATTTTCATTTTTTCACAACAATCTTGAATGATTCATACTTCTCTTTTTCTCTATCTATTCGTCTTTTTTCTATCAACTTCTATACTACTTTGTTCCCATCACCTCTCTAGAAACGTGGATTTTTAGCCTAAATTATAACTTCAAGTGCTCCAGAAGGAGATTATGAAATGAAAAGGCTTAAGGTCTCAAAGGAGTTGACTAAGGTAATCATTAAAATTTCAATTATTTTGAGGAAAGCCTAAAATTATTTTTCTAACCAAGTACAAGGAATGATTTCTCCTTGAAGCACACTTAGAACAAGTTCTAGAGCAAAAGAGAGACAAAATAACTCAACCAAGAAGCTTAATACATGGGGCGTTCAAAACTCAAGTAGAATATGTATTGAAAGTTTAATTGAAGCACAACAACATATGAACTTAAAAGATCATTACATCTAGCCTAGAACTCTACCTAGTGAACAATGAGCCAAAAAATAAACATTAAGACAACAACATGAATCAACAACTTCAATCATTCCCTTTTTCCATGTCAAAATCAACAACTCATATGCCAAATTTAAACTCCACCAATACCGAACAAGCCACAAGACAAGAACAAAAATATCACGTCAACATCAATTAATTTCCACATTCATCACCAAAATTCTAAAATCTATCACAAAAGTAAAATACCCCTCCCACTCCCCCACCCCCCTACACACACAACAAAAAACATTCATTGTCCCCTTTGAATGAACTGTAGAGGGTACATAACACATTCAGAGAATTCCAAAGACCCGGGCTCTTCAGAATGGGTTAGGACAAATTCATAATAACCTATATCTCACACTTGAAATTTCATGATTCAATCATAAAAGAGCATACCATGAAAGCAAACATCATATTTGGAAAAATGATGGAATAAAACACAAAATAATTCAGAATACCACATCATTAATTACTCAACACTATTAAAGCTTGAAAAAATCATTCTTGTTCACCTTCATTTATGCAGAATACTTCTATTCCTTCTCTATCGAAAAATTCAAAGCATCTTCATCTCTCCAATCTTAAGACAGTCAAGCATACCAAGTATTTGAAATTGCTTCACACTTATGTTCAATAAAGACAAATACAAAGGATAAACAATAGGGTGCAACTAAAGATCATCAATACCTCTAATTGAATTTGTTCACACATTTTGACAAACAGTTGGTGTACACAACTTACTCCTACTCAAATCACAAAATTAAAGTGCCCCGACACTCCTCATACATAAGCAAAAAAGAAACACTTGTTGAATAAACTATAGGTTACTCAAGATTTCCCCTTTGAATCAAATTTTCAATACTTATGCTCATAGGGAGGTGGTAGGTATGTAGGAAAAAGGCCAACACTCGTATGTCGAATTTTCTACTTTTTTGTCATTAGATACAATTGTTAAGATGTTATAACATTTCCATATAAAATCTATCTAGTTTTTTATATATGACAAGCTTAACACCGTACAAAATGTGAATGTTCACAAAAAGACTAAAATATCATTGTCATGTATAAACAAGTTCAACAACGTGCTCTCTTGTCAGCTTTGTGATGATGATTCGTAATCTTCAAAATATTTTGACATTGAAAAGCTATGTCAAGATAACTATCATAATGTTCAGAAAAAGTAGTAGGGATAAAATAATTGCGAGCTACAGAAGCTCATGCAACTAACTCATATAATATTGTGTTTGATTTTTAGTCATTATGACGTCCAGCTAAATTTTCACCCAATATTTCAAATACTTTGGCACAATTTTTCATCTCTTCTACTTGACTTTGAGCCTCTTGCAAGTATCTTCCAACCTTTGTGAGTTATTTCTATGTTGCTAAGATTTTTCTTTTTCTTCTTTACCAAGTCAAATTAACTTCTTTAGAAACAGGAAAGGAAGTATTTCTTAATGCCATAAAATAGAGAGACTTTTTCTCCATATCTTCCTTTCCAAAAAGTTCATACAAATATTGTTGCACCCTAATTATATTAAGCTTGACATCCACAACTTTAGAGACAAAAGATTTCAACACTTTAATGAAAGAAAAATTAGCATAACTAGTTTTCAGGCACCTGACAACATCAGGAATAACGTCAAGAAGGAAAATCTAGCAGCCGGTGATTCATAATGATAATTGACGATAATGTCATCATGTTTGACAAAAATGACAGAAAATAGAAGAGCAATGCTCACTTTTACATGGATAAACGGCATCACGTATCCAGTGACTTTGTAACTGAATAGTGCTCCTATACTTTCTACCCTTTTTACCAAGTATAGTGACATTAGAGTTAGTTTTCATTATAAATCATCGGTTGCCTGAGTTTTCCCTCTTGATATTGTTAGTGATATTGTCAGGCAATTGAAAACTAGTTAAGCTAGTTCTTCTTCCATTAAATTTATGATATCTGTTATTTCTGATGTCGTGGATGCTAAGCTTAATTAATTAGGCTGCAATAGTATTTGGATGAGATTTTTGAAAAAGAAAGATATGGAGAAAAAGTCATCCAATCTAATGGCATTAAAAGAGACTATCATGCGTGTCTCTGAAGCAACTAAGAAAGACTTGATAGAAAGGAATAGAAAAGTCTTAGCAGCAGAGAAATGACTCTAAAAGGCTGAAACGCACTCGCAAAAGGCCCAAAGTAGAGCAGGGATGGTGAAAAGATTTGTCTAAGTATTTGAAATATTGGGTGGGAAGGCTTAGCAGGCATCATAAAGTGTTAGGATTAAGCACAATATTGACTAAATAGGTTGAATAAACTTCCTAGCCCGCAACTATTTTATCTCTATAACTTTTTTTGAATACTAGGATGGTTATCTTGACATAGCTATTTATGTGTCCAGTTATACCTTAATAAATTATGAATAAATATCATGAAGTTGGAAAAATGGTGCATGACCAAATCTTAACTGCACAAAAATAGCTTAGCAACTTTTACATTTGCATAAATATTTTTTGAAAGTGTCTTGTATGAATCACTGGCCAAAAAACACTGCATTAATATGTCTTCTCTCATGTTCCCCAATTCTCCCAAGAGAAAAAGGAAAGGAAAAAACTTTATTCTTAATAATATCTAAGACACTACTAGATAATACCATTTTTTAAGAATGGTAACAATTACCAATTTTAAGTTGACATAACAAAAACTTGATACATACACAAAAAGATTGCATACCAAAACCACCAACAGGAAGAACTCGATGAGCTGCCTCACTAGCAAGTATTATCCTGCTGTTGCAAGATAGAAACATCTTAGCTACTTTAGCATGCATCACCCAAGGCTTAATATCCATCACATTGAGGTCTATGAGCTTTGGGCCGATCAATTTGAAGACCAATCTCTTACACATCTGCAACCATTTATGAAGCCCAAAGAATAACATGGTAAATAAATAATATTGGTAAAAATGTCATACACTGCAGCCATAGCACCCATATTGTGGTACACCAAATAAAAGAATTACGAGAACATAAATAATAAAAATAAGCATGCAAAATCAGGCACTAAGACCATCTTAGTCCCGCCCTATTGAATCGCTTCTGCAGAGCTTCCAGTGCTCATTGTCTATCTTGAGGACCAATTGGGTAAGGGGTTCATCATTCAAGTGTATCTCCATAGGTTGCTCCTGCCTTGCTAATTTAGAAGAAAGATAGGACCTTATAGATGTGCATTAATTACAAGCAGCTTAATAAAGTAATGATGAAGAACCATTACCCCTACCTCGAATTGATGATTTATTAGACTAGGTTTGTAACAACCCATAATTCCCTTTACCTAATATGGAGTGCTTGCACAGAAGATGCTGAGAAAAGGCTGAGAAAAAACTGCAGATGAAGGTTCACGAGGGCCATTTATGACTTGTAGATAGCTCTATGACTCATAAAATGGGCCTCATAAAATTTCTAGATGACTTGGTGAAATGTTCTAAGTATAAAGTATATGTACAAGGTGGTATATGACTCATAAAGTATTTTATAGCTCGTAGAGGAAGTTTCATGACAAATTCCAGTAACTCTAAGTTCAGAGCCCTTTATTCACGAGAGGTAGTTTATGATTCATAGGAGAGGTCTTGTGCCAATTTCCTATAACTCATATTTTCAGACCCCTCATTCACAAGAGATTATCTATGGCCCATAGAATGCTCAACGACCCGTAGATAGGGTTTCATAGACTCAAGCCACATGTTTTAAGAAGGGTACTTTTGTCTATTCCTACCCTTTTTAATTTAACCCTTGGACATTTTGGACTTAATTTAAGTCATGAATGATACCCTGAACGTATTTCCCACCATTCATCACACTTAGGGCTTTCTGGAGATCACCAGAGGAGAGAGAAGAACAAGAATTTTTGGTTCTAGCATGAGGATCCATTGAAGTTTTATTGTTTCTTCCATCCCTAAGTATGTAAGTCTTGCTAACATGTGGAACTACTTTTGTTCACATGCCCCTTTTATCTTCTTAAGGTCAAATTTGGAAAAGAGTTGAGAGTTGGGAAATTTTATTATCCTATTCCTAAAATTCTTTATTTATTATGAATTCTCCTGATAATGTATGAGGTACTTATTGTATTTCATGTTTTTGATATGATATTGGGTAAAATTTCATACTTGATAGCATGAACCCTAAATTGCATAATTCTATGAACTTCTATGCATGTATTGAGTTGAGGTTTGAGTTGATGTTGAATCGATAAGTTGAGAAATTTGAGCATCATAGAGCATGAAAAGCATAAGGAATATGATCAATTATACTACCATGACACTTGAATTGCATGATAAGTCAATTTGAGTGAGTCCAAGTGGCCATCTGAGTCTGAGTTGAATTTGAATGTCTGTATTGATTGAATGAGTTGATGTGTAACCGACATGAATTGAGATGAGGTAACCCAATGATGTTGAGATTTTGATGTGATTGATTGAGTATTTCATGACTGGGAGGAGTATCGAGCACCAAGCTAGGAGCAAGTAAATATCTATTTCAACCTACAAAATTATGTTGCCAGCGTAGGATAGTCACATAGCTTATTGTGGCGACTCTTTTCCCAAAAGTGGACATTTATTATGGATCCAAGAGGGAGTTAATCGTCCTTTTCTGTAGCAAGTTTAGAACGGGCGTGGCAGAAACATCGTCTTCATTATGCATACCAAACTAAAGCTGATGGGATTAGATGTTTGTTAAGAGAAACTTTGAAAAACATTGATTGAGCATGATAGTTTAAACTGATTCTATTTCTACAGAGTTTAATTTAAAAGTATGATTTACTTTAAAGTTGCACTGTATTGAGTTTAGCATGAGTTGTGGAGTCAAGATGAGTGAGTTGAGCCTTATTTTCTTGAGTTGTTTTACATACCAGTATATTCCATGTACTGACATCTATTTAGACCTACACTATCTTATGATGCAAATACAAGTGATAGAGGACTTCAACCCATATATTATTGAGGTCCAGTTAAGTGCTTTTTAGAGTTAGTGAGCCCTCCTTGCTCTCCGAAGGAGACCTTTTATCTTCTGTTTTTATTTAGTACTTTTCTTTCGATTGATTTTGGGTGTCTATGGCATATCATGGCACCATCTAGAATGTTGAGTAGAGACTTCATAGACATTGAGTAAAGCATTTGTTGAGCATTTTGTAATCCAAACTTATTCATTAGAAACTATGAGATAGTTGAGTTATAATTTATTAATATGATGTCATTCTAATTGAGTAATTGCTTCCATTGTTGGGTCGATGTGACGATGAGGCCAGGTAGTTCTCTTGGAGAATCAACATTGGTTCATCAAGTGTCGGCCATGCCAAGGGTACCTTCCCAAGTTGTGATAAGGTTCAAGGTGTCACCTTGTTCACTAAGATTGACTTGAGGTTCGGTTACCACCAGTTGAGGATTAGGGTAGTAGATGTTGCTAAGACTATCATTTAGACTCGCTCTGGCCACTAGGCGTTTCTTGTGATGACCTTTGGGATTACTAATTGAAACGCCACAAAAAGTGCTTCAGAGTGTCCATAATTGTAATTTCCATATATCTCAAAAATCGTGCGTGATATCCAAAATCCAACTTCATATTCTCGATCAGAGTACAAATTTGAGTGGGAATGGGTATAATGCGAATTTTAAAGGGCCCGTATGAAAAATAATTATTGCTAATTTCTGGTTTCCAGAGAGCATCTGCACCCCAGACGAGACGTGGCCTGGGCATGAAGCAGTATAATTTCTCCTTCGCATTTGGTCCACATCACGGACTTGACGCGAACCAATACAACATTTTCCTTAATTTTTCCTATGTGCACAATGGCATTGGGGTCATATGTCCAAGCCCACTAAAAAGTGAAAGCATCCATACTTAGCCATTTTTTCGACTCTATATCTCACAAAACCCTCTGCCAAACCCCTCTAAGAATTTATCAATTCTCTCATGCAAATCTAAGGATCTCAAGCTCAACTTTGGGACTCAAGGATTCATTTCAAGCTCTAAGAATACTTCATGTTCAACTCAAATAATTCAACATTTAAGGTGTGTGGGTTTCATCCATTGTGTCTCTTTCACCCATGGAGCCCAACCTTTTTTATAAAAATTGCATGTTTTCAAGTTGTATTATCTATGGGTATCTCTAATCATCGATTATGAAAATAAATTATGTTGGGGTTTTATGAAATATTGATTGATTATGCATGACTATCTATTTCAAGCTTATACCATGAATTGATTTTTGTCTATTGTGACTATGCATGTTTTAAGCTATGAAACTATGAATTATCATGAGCCTTTGTAATGGATTTCAAGGTATCGTACATGATAGTTTTACTACATGTTGATGATTGATTTGCATTGAGTTTACTCATCTTATTGCACTCTTGAATTGCATGATTTTTATAATTATCATAAACCCACCATGTCAAGAATTCTCAAGTTATTGATGATCTACTTCATCATTTACAAGTCAAGTGACTATATTATGTAAGGGATTTAAAGTATGTATTGGATTCATGAAAAGTATCTATGATTTTACAAGTATCAAGTTAAGCCCTAATAAAAGATTTTTACCTCTTATAAGCCATTCATGTTAAAGCAAGAGATTCACGTATGATTATGATCTACTCTCGTGTTCATGTTAGGATCACTACTAGAGTTCAAGCATGTTCATGAGCTACTCAAGTCATGTTCTTACAAGCTATTTATGCTATGATTAAAGTTCGATTATTTCAAGTATTCTATGGGATTTGACCTAGCACCAATTGAGGCTTAAGATGGGGGATCGACTCAACGGGTCCTTATATAAAGTCTTTAGCCTGTAAATTATGTGACACCATAGGATTATGATTATTATCCTTGCTATACTGGTGGATCCATCTAGTTCATGTTATTATGTTTATTTTGCCTTTTGGTAAGTAGACCATAGTTAATCGAGAGGTGTCATGCCTGGTCACCTGAACTGAGGGGGTGTCAGACCTCGGAGTCCAAGTTGTAGCTGCTTGGTCTATGTTGTTTGAGGTCATTTCCCTCATATGTATGCTAGATATATTGTGTAAGATGAATGATTTACAAGCATGTTTTATTATAAGCATTTATCATGCATGTCATATTGAGATTATGTATCCATTGTTATGATTATGCATTTTGACTATATTGTCTTACGTCTTGTTGCATTACATCCCGCATACTTAGCAAATTCAAATGTACTAACATACTCTAAGCCTACATGATATTACCATATAAGGACAGGATACCCTTTCGGTCATCCTCCACGTAGCTAGTTCGGTACTTTGAAGAGAAGCATTGGTGAGTCCTCATGTCTGACGATACTATCTATATTAATCCTTCTATTTTAAGACTTCAATATGTTGAAAACTTGTTATTATGACAGTGAGTCCAAAAGTGTCTTGGCCCCCACTCAATTCTATGCTAGAGGTGTTTTTGGATATTATGACGTACTTATGCTATGTGTTTGACTCTTTTACACTTTTATGAATATCAAGATTTCCATTACTCTTGCTTCCCTTGTTATAATGTCTCTTGTGTTGTTTATTTTACTTATGCAACCAAGAATGTGTGATTGATATGCTAAGAAGCTTATTTGGGGCCTATTTCAACTCCTATTCGCCACGTCACATCTAGGCCCTAGGCTTAGGTCATGAAAAACTTGGCATCAAATCATAGGTTGTTAATGGTCTAGAAAAATTGAACATACTACATCGATTAGAATCTTATTCATGGTTTGGAAGCGCACCACAACTATGAATGGGAGGCTATGAGGTATTTTAGGAAATATTCTGCTTCTTCATGGTTTATATTGTGCCTTAGGTGTAACTATAAGTCTTTTCCCCAAATGAATGCTCTTGTTTCCTTCTAGATCATGCCAATTCCAAGGGGAACATTAAGGAGAGCCCGTACTCCCGAGGAGCAACCAGCTATTCCCGCTCCTCAAGTTCCTCAAGATGGAGAGGTAGCCCAAGAAGAATTTCGAGATGCTATCACAATGTTGGCCCGTGCTATGACCAAACAAATAAACTAAGGGGCCTAAGCCCCTCGTGCTCCCACTTCGGCCTCTAAGGTGAGGGATTTCACGAGAATGAACCCACAGGATTTTCATGGATCAAAGCCGGAAGAGGATCCCCAAGAGTTTATTGATAAAGTTTATAAAGTGTTATCTATCATGGGGGTCAGTTCGAGATAGAAAGCAGAGTTAGCGGCCTACTAGCTCAGAGGTGTGGCCCAAATTTAGTTCACCCAATGGAAATTAGAGAGGAGATATGATGATGTTATTCCTTGGGAGGAGTTCAAATCCACATTCTCAGTTGGTTCTTTCCTATCAAGCTAAGGGAGGCTAAGGTGATGGAGTTTATGAACCTTAAGCAAGGTTACATGAGTGTGAGGGAGTATGCCCTCAAGTTCACCAAGCTCTCCAAGTGTACTCCACAATTGGTTGCCAAACCTAGATCAAGGATGATCAAATTTGTGTCAGGAGTGTCCGACTTGTTTAATGAGGAGTGTCACACTGCCATGCTAGTGGGTAATATGGATTTTTCCAATCTCATGACATATTTCAAGAAACTAGAGGAGGGAAAGCTTAGAAAAAGAAAAAGTGGTGAGTCCAAGAGGGCTCATTCTGAAGGTGGTTTCCAAGGCTCCAACGGCGGCCTATTTCCTCAAGGCCACAAGTTCCAAGGCCAAGGGTATTCCAGTGCTCCTAATAAGAGATTTTCTAATGATAATGCAAGATTCCAAGGTAGTAATGGTGGGATGACTTATCCTAAGTGCAAAAGATGTGGTATAAAGCATAGTGGCCCATGCTTGAGAAATTTCAATGCTTGCTTTGTTTGTGGTGAAGTGGGTCACAAAGTTAGTGATTCTCCTCATACTTAAAACAAAGGTAGAGATGGTTGTCCACAAGGCCAAGGTGCTAATGCAGGTCCAAGGGCAAAGGGAGGCCAACATGGTGTTGCTCCAAGGTAAAATAAATTCTATGTTCTTCAAGGAAGGCAAAGGGTGGATGAGGTGCCCTACATTGTCACAAGTATGTAAAAAGTTTTTGATTTTTCTATGTATTCATTGATAGATCTGGTTGCCACTCTTTCTTTCATTACTCATTTTGTTGCAAAAAGCTTCATGTGAGTCCCGGATTATTGTGTGAATCGTATGAAGTGTCTACCCATGTTGGTGAGTCCGTTGTTGCTAGAAGTGTCGATAGAAAATGTCTCGTGTTCATATTGCATAAAGTCTTCCCTTGTCATTTTGTTGAATTGGATAAGGTAGATTTTGATGTCATTCTTGTGATGGATTAGTTAAATGCATATTATCTTCATTGATTGTTGAACCCGTAGGGTTAAATTCCAATTCTCTAATGAGCCCATCCTTTAGTGGGAAGGTCGGGATGTGGTGGTCAAGGGTAGATTCATTTCTTGTCTTAAAGCCCAAAGGTTGATTTCTAAGGGTTGCCTTCATTACCTTGTGAAGGTTAGGGATGTCGAGTTTAAAGTCCTTCCTATTGAGTCAGTTCAGGTGGTTAATTAGTTTCTTGATGTCTTTCCTGATGAGCTTCCCGGTGTTTTTTCCAAAAAGGGAAATAGACTTTGGTATAGACCTCCTTCTCAATACTCAACCCATTTTCATTCTTTTCTAATCTTATGGCCCTAGCGGAATTGAAGGAGTTAAAGGATCTATTGAGGGATTTGTTGGAGAAAGGTTTCATAAGGCCTAGTAAGTCGCGTTAGAGTGCATTGGTATTATTTGTGAAGAAAAAGGATGGTTCTCTTAGAATGTGCATTGATTATCAGCAACTTAATAGGGGTACCATAAAGAACAAGTACTTTCTATCAAGGATTGATGACCTTTTTGATCAACTACAAGGACAAAGTCACTTTTCTATGATTGATCTTTGGTCCGGATACAACCAAGTGAAGGTGAGGGTGTATGATATTCCTAAGACGGCTTTCTGAACTAGGTATAGGCACTTTGAGTTTGTGTTAAGTCTTTTAGATTGACTAATGCACCAGCTATATTTATGAATCTCGTGAATAGGGTCTTTAAACCCTACCTTGACATGTTTGTGGTGGTCTTTATTGATGATATATTAATTTATTCACGGAGTGAGGAAGATCATGTGAATCACTTGAGGATAGGCAAATCTTGAGAGAAGAGAGGTTATTTGCTAAATATGAAAAATATAAATTTTGGTTGAAAGAGGTTGCTTTTCTAGGGCATGTGGTGTCAGGTGATGACATTAAGGTGGATCCTAAAAATATGAAGGTGATTAGAAATTGTCTTAGACCCATGACTCCGTTGGACATTAGGAGTTTCTTGAGTTTGGTTGTTTATTATTGGAGGTTTGTGAATGACTTTTCTTCTATTGCTTCCCCTATGACAAAGTTGACCCAAAATAAGGCAAAATTTGTGTGGAACAATGAATGTGAAAAGAGTTTCCAAACTTTGAAAGATAAGCTTGTCTTTGCTCCTATCTTTTCTCTACCAGAAGGGTTGGAAGGGTTTTCGGTATATTGTGATGCCTTAAGAATTGGCTTAGAGTGTGTTTTGATGCAAATGGTAAGGTGATAGCATATGCTTCTAGACAACTTAAGGTGCATGAGAAGAATTATCCCACCGATGATCTTGAATTGGCGACCCTGGTGTTTGCTTTGAAAATTTGGTGTCACTATTTGTATGGAGTTCATTTCATGTGTTTACAGACCACAAGATTCTCTAATATGTGTTCCCCCAAAAACATCTTAACTTGAGCCAAAAAAGGTGGTTAGAGCTCCTTAAAGATTATGATATGAGTCTGCATTATCACCCTAGCAAAGCTAATATTGTGATTGAAGCTCTAAGTAGATTGTCCATGGGTAATCTAACTCATGTTATGATAGTGGCATAGAGATAGCTAGAGAAGTTCACCAGTTGGCTAGATTGGGGTTAGGTTGGATGAAATGGAAAATGGTGGTGTAGTGGTTGTTGATGGTTCTAAATCTTCTTTGATTGAGGAAGTAAAGTCAAAATAAGATCTTAACCCCGCATTCTTAGAGTTGAAGGCCTTGGTGGAAGATAATAAAATGGAGGTTTCATCCCAAAGGGGAGATGGTGCCCTTAGGTACCAAGGTAGGTTGTGTGTACCTAATATTGATGACTTAAGGGAGTTGATCTTGAAGGACGCCCATGATTCATCCTATGCTACTCACCGCGATTCTACAAAGATGCATAAAGACTTGAGGGAGGTGTATTAGTGGGGTGGTATAAAGAGAGACATTGCCGAGTTCATATCTGAATGTCACAATTGCCAACAAGTGAAAGTTGAACATCAAAGGCCGAGTGGCCTAGCCCAAGACACAGAAATTTCTACTTGGAAGTGGGAAGAGATCAACATGGATTTTTTTGGTTGGGTTGCCTAAGACTGAAAAACACTTTGACTCTATTTGGGTCATTGTGGATCGAATGACAAAGTCGGCTCACTTTCTACTGGTCAAAACCACTTATGGTGCCAAAGGTTATGCCAAGTTGTATACAAATGAGATTTTTAGATTACATGGGGTGCCCTTGTCTATCATTTCAGATCGTGGTGCTCAATTCACTTCTTACTTTTGGAGGTCCTTCCAAAGAGGTCTTGGTACCAAGGTTAAGCTTAGCAGGTCTTTTCATCCTCAAAATAGTATTCAAGCCGAGAGGACTATCCAAACTCTTGAGGATATGCTTAGAGTTTGTGTTTTGGAGTTTAAGGGTAGGTGGAATGAATATCTTCCACTTATTGAGTATGCTTACAACAATAGCTATCACTCAAACATTGGTATGGCTCTTTTTGAAGCTTTATATGGTAGGCGTTGTAGATTCCCGATTGGGTGGTTTGAAGTGGGGGAGATAGCCTTGCAAGGTCTAAATTTTTTTATGGAAGCCTTAGAGAAGGTAAGGGTGATAAGGGAGAGATTGAAGACAGGACAAAGTAGACAAAAGTCCTACTACGATGTGAGGAGAAGGGATCTTGAGTTTAAGGTTGGTATTGGGTTTACTTGAAGATCTCACCTATGAAGGGTGTGGTCTGGTTTGGCAAGAAAGAGAAATTAAGCCCAAGGTTTGTAGGTCGTTATAAAGTTTTGAGGAGAGTGGGTAAGGTTTCATATGAGTTTGAGTAGCCTATGGAGAAGAATGTGGTTCATCTGGACTTCCATGTGTCCATGTTTAGAAAGTGTGTGGGTGAGCGAAGTGGTATAGTGCCCTTGGATGTTATAGGTGTTGTAGAAGATAATTTGACCTATGAGGAGATTTCGGTGGAAATTTTGGATAGACAAGTGAAGAGGTTGAGAAACAAAGAAGTAGCTTCCGTTAAGGTCTTTTGGATGAATCAACAAGTAGAAAGTGCCATATGGGAAATCGAAGCGGACATGAAAAAGTGATACCCGTATCTCTTCCACTCTACTCAAATCAAAGGTAATAATTTAAGTCCCCTATATGATTTCAAGTCATAAGTTTCAACCCTTATTGTTATTTTGCATGTATACTTGTTCATGGTAACAAGTTTATGGTGAATTTTTACATTCACGTTGGGATTTATGAAAATATTGTTTAACTGCATTTGTCGCATTCATGCCGGGTTGAAACCTTCATGGTTACTTCTCTTATGCATGTTTATTTGACATTTGAGGATGAATGTTCCCAAAGGGGAGATATTGAAATGCAAAATGTGCTTCGGAGTGCAATCGTACTTTTCATATATCTCAAAATTTGTGCATGGTATCAAAAATTCAACTTTATTTCTCGATTAGGGGGGAAAATTGGGTGGGAAATAGGTATAACTTGGATTTTAGAGGACCCATAGCGAAAAATAATTTTCGCTAATTTTTGATTTCCAGAAAGCATTCGTGCCCCAGGTGCGACGCGGTCTGGGCGCGGAGTAGTGTAATTCTCCTTCGTATTTGGTCTATGTCGCAGACTGGATGCAGATCAGTACAATATTTTCCTTAGTTTTTTCTATTCGCTCAAAGGTATTGGGGTCATAGGCCCATGCCTACTAAGATGTGAAATCACCCATACATAGCCATTTTTTCAACTCTATATCTCACAAAACCCTCTCCCTAAACCTTTTAAGACTCCACCACTTCTCTTATTCAAATCTAAGGATCTCAAGCTCAACTTTGGGACTCATGGATTCATTTCAAACTCTAAGACTACTTCAAGTTCACCTCAAAGAATTCAAGGTTTAAGGTATGTAGGTTTCATTCATTGGGTCTCTTTCACCCATGGAGCCCAACCTTCCCTTTTTATGAAAATTGCATGTTTTCAAGTTGTATTACCTATGGGTATCTCTTATCATGGATTATGAAAATAAATTATGTTGGGGTTTCATGAAATATTGATTGATTATGCAAAAATATCTATTTCAAGCTTATAGCATGAATTGATTTTTGTCTATTGAGACTATGCATGCTTTGAGCTATGAAACTATGAATTATCATGAGCCTTTGTAATGGATTTCAATGTACCCTACATGAGGGTTTTACCTTATGTTGGTGTGTTGATTTGCATTGAGGTTACTTATCTTGTTTCACTCTTGAATTGCATGACTTTGAACAAGTATCATGAACCTACCAAGTCTTTGATAAAATGTCAAGTCACGAACTCTCAAGTTATTAATGATCTATTTCATGATTTATAAGTCAAGTGAAAATATGATGATTAAGGGCTTTCAAGTATGTATTGGATTCATGAAAAGTATCTATGATTTTACAAGTATCAAGTTAAGCCCCAATTAAAGATTTTTACCTCTTGTGAGTCATTCTTGTTAAAGGAAGGGATTCATGTATAATTATGGTATACTCTCAATTTCAAGTTAGGATCACTAGTAGAGGTCAAGCATGTTTATGAGCTACTCAAGTCATGTTCTTACAAGCTATTCATGTTATGACTAAAGTATGATTATTTCAAGTATTCCGTCGGATTTGACTTAGGACCGACTCAGGCTTAGGATGGGGCTCGACTTAAGAGGTTCTTACATAAATTCATTAGTCTCTAAACTGTGTTCAATCACAGGATTATGATTATTATCCTTGCTATACTAGTGGATCCATCTAGTTCATGTTATCATATTTGGTTTTTTTGGTAAGTAGACCATACTTAGCCGGGGGTGTCATACCCGATCACATAAACCGAGAGGGTGTCAGGCCTCGGAGTCTAATTTGTAGTTGCTTGGTCTATGTCAGTTGAGGTCACTTCCCATATATGTATGCTATATATATTGTGTAAGATGACTGATTTACTAGCATTTTTTATTATGAGCATTGATCATGCATGCCATATTGAGATTATGTATCCATTGTTATGATTATCCATTTTGACTATATTGGCTTATGTTCTGTGGTATCGCATCCCGCATACTTAGTATATTCAAACGTACTAATGCATACTCTATGCCTACATAATATTACCATGTAGGGACTGGAGCCCCTTTCGATCATCCTCCACGTGGCTAGTTTGGTACTTCTAAGATAAGCATTGGTGAGTCCTCAAGTCCAAGGACACTATTTATATTACTTTTGCTATTTTGAAACTTCTTTATGTTGAACACCTGTTATTATGAGGGTGAGCCCGGAAAGTGTCTTGGGCCCCGCTCCATTTCATGTTAGAGGTGTTGCTCGATATTGTGATGTACTTATACTATGAACTTGATTCTTTTATGCTTTTATAAATATTAAGATTTCCCTTAGTCCTGCTTTCCTTTTATGAATATTCGTTATCAAGGATATCTAATTGATATATCAAGTGGCTTGTTTGGACCCTTGAGTTCCCATTCGTCGTGTCACGTCTAGGCTCTAGGCTTTACTCGTGACACTAATTCCCTTGTTGTCTTCATGAACTTGATGACTCGAGTGCTTAGTCCTTATCTTGACTCTTTCGTGATCGTATTCATCGATCATATCCTAATATACTCACGGAGCAGGGACGAGCATGTTCAACACTTAAGGATTATAGACTATCTTTAGAACAAAGCATGCAAAAGTTATAACATTAATAGTAAGATATACAAAATCAATTAAGCTTGATCAACCCATGCATATTATTTTGATCATTTGGAAAACTCTGCAAACATGCACAATGAGCAAGGTCATTTGTCACTAAAGCCAGTAAATAGAGGAATAATATTGAGGGTCTTGCGGCTCTTCACGCTAATGTGAATAGGTAAGGAGTTAATTTTAGCTATTAGGATTTTTATTTGTAATTGGGGGTAAATTAGTAATTTAACTTTTCATTAAAGGTAGGGGTATGCAAAAATCAAATCGAACGATAAAATCGAACTAAAGAAATGTTATTGGTTTATTGTTATCAGGTTATTAGATTAACGAGTTTTCAATGGTTTTACAAAAGAAAATTATCGGGTTATCGGTTCAATTTTGATTTATAGTATTGGGTTACTGGGTAAACGACAACTCATTAAGACTATAATAATTTACTACTTTATCCCTTCATAAATATTAAATATTAATAATTTAACATTACATGATACTAAATCAATACTCGTAAGTCATGTATATGCTTGGTTTCAAATGTATAACCCTTCTGTTGGAAAGTATATTTGAATATGAGGTCAAATATTGCATATTATTAATTATAGGTGCTCAATTGATTTGTATTTTTTATTATATCTTATCATATTGTGTCAAATTATTAGAGAAGTCATATATTTATTTTATGAATATTTTTTTATTAGGTAAATCAAAAATCAAATCGTTAAAGAACAAAACATCACGACCCGATCCAGGTCATGATGGCGTTGTTAGATCCCACCTACGTGCAAGCCAATTACCCAAGCCACAGGGTACCTGTCCTAGCTCTCTAGTCAAATCATAGCAAACATAGCAATATAAATAACTGAAACCTACCTAGAACCTCGAAGTTAACTATACAGAGTTACTAGAGATTCGAAATAAAATATACCTATCTACATACATAACCAAAATAACAATCTATACATGCAAACCCCAATATATATACAAGGTCAGTGTCTGAATACAAAGACGGATGTCAAAACAGAAAGAGACTGCAAAACATTCAGAGTTGCTGATGCTGACCAATGTCTCTTGAATCACCTGCAAACCCCTAACTCTGCGACTATGGCTGGTACTTGGACCTGCACCATGGGAAGATCAAAATGTAGGGGTGAGTACCGGTAACAGGCACCCAATAGGCATCATCCACAGACTGAGTGAAGTACTGTAAATATAGAAGTCTCAAATACAAAGAACTGCAGTAAATGTAGTAAATCAGAACAATGATCATGGAATAATTATGTCTGGAGAATTACCAAACCCAATTGAACCAACCCAAGTAGTTTGCAATGATACTAACTGATGAACACGAATAGGCCCAAACCGCAACTGTCACCGGACTGAGACACAGTGTTGTACGCAGGTGGAAGGCCCTAATATCTATGCATGTACGCCGACTGGGCCCCTATAAGACCTGAAGGTACACCCACGCACAATATAACCAATAGAATCACCACCGAAATCACAAAACCACCATGAAACCCAACTCCCAATATCACATGATCCAGGGTCATCTGTACGTGGGTGTGAGGCCCTAGTATCTAATCCTGGACACCCCCTGATCCCTCATAAGCCCAGAGGGTACATTCACACACAATCAAGTTGTGCATAGAGGTGTGGATACACAAGTAATCAACCAGGTCCTCGACCCAACCAGTATCACACGGGGCCTCGAACCCCCTTCTTGACCTAGCCTCTAATCGGAGCAGTCAGCTAGGGCCAGTTGGTCTAACAATATATATAATGGTGGGACATATCCCCCGAGGGAGAAGGAATCCCCCTAACACAACAATAGGACCTCGAACCAAAGAATAATCAACTGGACCTTGAATACAACAATAGTCAACTAGGCCTCAAACCAGAGAACAATCAACTGGGCCTCGAAATACAGAATAATCAACTGAGCCTCAAACCCAGGAATAATCAACTGGTGCTCGTACCTTACAATCGGTATCCACCACTCGGCATCTCAGTCGTAGTCACCGACCTTGGACCACGGGATGCAACTCTCGAGTCTCAGACACTCGGACGTCATCATTAGAGCTCGAATAGAAATGGGGAGTGTCATCTAGGCTCGAGGTATTGAAATAGTCCCTCACTCAACTAATTTGTCCAGATCCAAAATTCCAAAGTCATATCATGCCTAGAGTGAATGTCGGCAACAACACTCACAACATATATATGCCAGCCTCTAATAAGGTTAACAAATGCACAAGGACTAACAACTGTATACACAAGTATATGCCTCACCGACTAGTGTAAGGTCATGCCCACCCAAAGTAAAATACACCACGTTCCGGGCAATCACAAGTATCTTAAGTAAATATGGGTCTCGAGCCCAAGAAAAATCAATCAGCTGGCCTAGTCCCAAATATGTAATCATGTGGGTCTCAGACCCAAAATATAACAAGTAGGTATAGCATAAGTATTTAGAACAACCAAGTCCATTAGAGTCATATTTATACCAGAATCGCCCCCATGTACAGTTATATCATAGGTATTTCGAACAAATTGGCCTATCAAAATCATATTTATACCCGATTCAATCAACAATGTGGTATATAATCAACAATTGCTTCACAACTAGCATATCTCAGTATCACCAGACTACACATTCATACAAATAGGAGTTAAGCGAAAAAACATACCTTTCACAGGGCATTAGCCCATATCCAGCCTCTACTAGGCCTTATCGTCGTCCTACAGTGTCATAACTCAGCTACTACAACAGTCATAGCTAGTACAATCCAGAACAACCACAACTATCTCAAAATAACAATAGTTAACCCATATACGAAGTACAACAGCCATCCAAGATAATAGGCATTAATAAATCCTGTCAATGGTGTTTAAATGCATAGCAAGAGACCTAACTAACAATCAGTCTCACAACATATACACATATCTTACTCAGGACTTCGAACCGCAAACAACTCCTAATATACATGTATTTCAGCTCAGTCTAGAGGTGAGAAAAGCCTAGACTACCTGGAAGGCAGATCCACATGCTCCGGATCAGTCCATGCGAGTTTTACCCCATCTGGCTACCTTCAAATGCTACTCGTCGGTCCAAATATAAATTACACATAAACATGGCTATTTTGGTTGTAATATCTCGAGAAACAAGAAAGAATAGGTCAATTGTGACTAAAGCAGAGAAAGTGGGGCTCACATCTAAAATACCAAACCAACCCCCGTAAAATGCTCCCAATATCACCCTGAGTCTATAGCCGAAAATTGAGCTCAAAACGAGGCTCTAAGTAATCAGAAACATCCCAAAACAAGTAATATTTCTTATCAAAAAATAACATATATGTACAACATATTCTCGACCAAATTTCTTAAAAATGCAGTCAGATTGTCAGAATCGAAATACATCACTATGTAGATATCAAAATGTAGTACAATTTAGATCCAAATTTCATTAAATTTCGATGAGTAACGGCTGAGATATCTCAACTGAAGTTCTCCAAAAAATCACAACATGAACCGCAGCTATAGCATCATTTTCACACCAAACGGAGATCTGTCAATTAATTTCGACATTACTACGATGTGCTCCACGCAAAAGCTCACAGAATAGACACAAATTTTACCAAAATTTAATTCAAAACGAATAAGAAATCACATGTCGAAGTTGCCAAAAACATCTTCAAAATACAGCTGTAAAAACAGTAAGTTTTACCTCAAACGGTGTGCCGAAATCAGTTTCCAATACTTCCACAATGTTCTCCTCAAAAAAATACATAAGTTGACCTTTTTAATCGCCGGAACCCAATAAAAAATGAGAGAGATATCACGGTACAAAAGTTGGCCATTTTCCTTCATATGTTACTGGAAAAAGAAACCATGCATATCCATTCTTTTTTACTTTTTCTCTCTCTTTTTTTTTAATCCAAATTGCCTGACACATGGTGGAATGAGACTGGCCATATCACCTGCACCAATTTTTTAACCTTCAGGTATCGCTCAATCTTAATTTCAATAATATGGCCTCATTCGGAGACCAAATTGTACAATCCATACATGAAATCCGATTAGAAACAGCATTTCGGACTCAATGATGTAGTCAAAATTCTCATATGGGGTTATTTTATCCTAATATGATTTCTATTTCCAAATATTGAAGTCAACCGAAGGGATCAAAATACACCCGAAGGCTGAAAGCCCCAAAACTCAAATGAAAGATCCTCCTAGAACAAACTCGACATTCTGAATCCAATGGTCCAGTCAGAATTTCCATTTGTGACATGTTTCCCAAGGATGTTGACGAAAATCAACTATTAATTCATTCTGGCGGCTAAACTTGCAAAACTCGATATAAATACACCAACCATGCTCCTAGCCTAATTTGGTAATTCCGAAGCTGATAGAACCGTCAAAATTTCACTTCGAGGACATTTACTAGGACTTTGCCTGAAAATTTATTTTACGGCTATAATGTCTCCTTTAAATAGAAACACTGTATAAATGTCGAACGATTCATCCAACAATGGAACAATCAGTGTCAATAAATTTCAACCATCCAGCGGTTACTAGGAAAACTTTTAAATTGATAAAAAATTTGCGAAACCACAAAAATGACCTGGATGATCATTACACAAAAACCTAATAAACCGAAACTGATAAAAAAATCTGATTGGTTTGTTATTGATTTGACATATCTAAAAATCAAAAGTCGATAAATCGAAACGATAATATTAAAGTCGAACCGAACTGATCGATTGATTGATAGATTGGATTATCATTTATTCCTACACTAAATTACTATTTAATTACTTAAATATTAAATTATAATTATTATTTAAAATTATGAAATCATTGTAAACAAATTTCACCAGTTAAAAAAATGATATGCTTTTTTAAGCATATGAAAAATCCAATCGTTATGGCATTAAAAATTATGTGAAATTTTATTTCTAAGTTAATGTCATTCATTACAAAAATAATTTTGAATATTAGTATTTTTTTCGATTCGATTTTCCGATTTGACTTCATCAACATAAATAATAAAGTAAATAAGTTATTTTTTAGAGTATGCAAGACTGTTTTTGAGAATTTTTCTTTTTCTAAAAAAAAAAAAGCATCTTGAAATTGATTTGTATGTGAAAATATTTTTAGGTTGATATCTTCATTATTTCACTGATTTTTCAACGCATGCAATAATACTTTTTAACTTCTTTAATTTAATTTCTAAATTTTTAATAGTCTTAATAATCTTGAAATAAAAATTTCATGAGTCTCCATAAATATTAATATAAATATCTCATATATTCTTTTTTCTTCCTTTGATTTCTCATTTGCATCTCAATTAAAGTTTTTAATTTTCTTATGGGTATTTAACTTTTTGTGCAGTATAATCTTCACAACTTCTTGCCATCATCTTTAGTTTTAGGTACTTATAGCATAACACTCGATAGCTTAATGTTCTTTCATATTTCTTAATTTTCGTTGTTGTACTAATGTTTTTCATATGAGAATAAAAAATTATATATTTTTATTACAATCATCTCCCATTGTAATTTTTTTTATATTTCAAAATATTCACGTCTTTGAGTTGAAACAAGACTCATATAACGTCAATTACATTGCATTGATCATATGATGGTGTTCAATAACATTTATGGGATAATCAATAAAGAATTTTTACCTTTAAATTCAATTGGAAAAGCAAGCGCAAGAAATAAGCTTAATAAGTTAATTTTAGGAGATAAATATTTTTAAAAATAACGTGTAGCGCGCATTGCGAAAGACTAGTATATATTAAAGATGGAAAGCTCCAAAATGAAAGATTGAGTTACCACATCAAGAGTTGAATTAGCCTTCAGAAATAATTTTCTGTTCCCTCAATGTTTATTACAAAATTGTAGAAGTATTTATTGAGTCTCTTCTGCCGCATGAATTTATGAATACATAAAATACAATGCACTTCTAATTGAGCCAAGAATACAATGCACTTCTAATTGAGGCCAGAATACAATACATTATGACTACAAGAACTTAAATAAATGAAGGTTACCAGCATAACTGATTTTTTGTTGTTATTATAAAGGTACTTCTTTTGGCGGTGTCCGAAAACTTTCTCCACCACAATTGTTCCAACGAGTACCTGCAAGCATAGGTACTGAGTAACTCGAGCGAACCAAAAGCAAAGTACTCCAACCTTGTTTTTAGAGAATGAATGTCAAGCCAACCATACATTAATGGGGCAAAAGTTTCATAAAAGGTGCTATCAGAAGCAATCAACTCCCGTAACAACATGGAAAATACTTTTCATTGTCATGATGGGATGTGCATGCAATTCTTTATTTTGTACGCCAAGCAATGTGCTCATCAGGTCTTACTAATATGGCTCCCCTATTTGTCATCTGACAGAAGTCCCACCAGGATGATGAATCTGATGACCTCTTCACCTCGACAACTTCTTCAAAGATTTCCAGGGTGTAATGCAACCTCACTTTCTCCTTTTCACTATCTATTCTGTAAACCCCACAACTTACAATATTGGCATAATTCAAATAAAACATGACATGATTTGGAACAATTGACGCTAAATTTTAAAAGTGCTTGAATCTCGTGTTAATAGGCTGTATGTGCGTCTAACGCTTAAGGGGATCGAGGGTATACATGTTTTATGGTGAATTAAGGAAATTATTGCCTTAAATGAAGTAAAATAATTGAGGTTCTTGTAGGGCTTAGAAGCTAGCAGGTGAGTCACCTACATGCTTAGCTCAAAATCGTGAACTAAACGGAGACGAGGCTCGACGTCAAAATTGTCCAAGTTCGATTATGAATAAAGTCCGTGTTAATGGTGTAACTTTGTCCCATGTTTTAGCATTATAAATGTACTATATGTTAAGCCCATTAGAGGTATTAAAAAAGGCCCAAAGACAATACAAAACACTTAGAAAATTGGGCCCAAACCTAAGTAAGTGAAGGTTGAAGATTTGGCAGCCCAAGTCCATCAAGTTTCTGCTCCAAAAAGGCCCAACTTTGAGGGTCAAGCTAGTGGGTAAGCTATGTGATTATGTGTGGTATATGTTGGTCAATAAGTCAAGAGAGAGTCTGCATAATATCCCTATATAAAGGGCTCCAAAGATGCTCCACAAGTTATAGTTCACTTGAACACAAAAAAAAATCAGATTGCTCTCTCTACTTTCTCTCAATTTTGTGAAGCAGCCAAATGACCTCTTTAGGGTTCTTAAGAAACCTCTACACCTTGAAGGCAAAGGTAAGTAATTATAGTTGTGTGTTTAGTATAGTTTTATCATGAAAAACACAAAATAGATGCTAGCTATGCTGCTAAAATTTGTTGGACAGATTCTGTGCAGAAAGTTGCTGCACCTTTTGCTTTTGTTTTGGTGATTTTCCTATGGTTTTTAAGTTATATTATGAAGATAAGTTGGCATTGTTAACATGAGTTGAGTTATAAACATCACGCTAAGGTCGCTTCCCTGGTTTTGATTTCATTTAACAAGCACGTCTTATCGAGTTATCTTAAGCGTCACGTTGATTAGAACTTGCGGGTTGTTGTGTGTAAAGATATTACCTCACGTCCTTCATGACTTCTTAAGTGCTTTTATAGGACTATTTGGGGTCTTTTATATGTGTAAATGTTTCTGGAACAGTTTGGTTAAAGTTGGAATAGGTTTGGGGTTGTCGACGTCGAAATGTAGCAAAGGAAGGTAACGTTATGCTGTCCATTTTTGGATTGTATGGAATTGTGATGTGTTGTACTTTGTGGGCTGTTGTAAGACTGTTATGGAATTATAATAGGTTGTACATGATGTGTACATGCTAATGTGTGTTGGAAAATATGATTAAAGGCGCAGAGGTTAGAAGAATACGTTCGGGTTTATAAACACCCGCTTGCTGCCCATGTATTGTTTTCTTATGTGATTGGGATGTCAAGGTG
>JAABOM020103486.1:0-25786 GCA_011800125.2 Solanum clarkiae
CATAAGGGGGTCCATCTTAGCCTATTGATCAATTAGGTCCCAAACTTTTCTATTTTGATCCAATCGAGGACTTCCGAATCAAACTTAATTATGCATGCCAAATTCACTTGATACTCTAATCACGCAGCAGGAATATACTTAAGTTCAAATTACACGAATTCCACAACAAAATTTTCCAATTGTATAATTATCCTTAATTTAAAGAAATACGGGGTTTAACAAGTAACATCAAAACTATATAGAATGGTGTTGGTAGCTGGGGTATACTTTGTGTGGCAGGTGACGAATAATATAATTTTCAAGAACAAGAACTATGGTATAGAGACAATCATCAGATAGTGTATCGAAGAAGTCCATTGTAGAAGTAGTATGTATCCCTAATTGGCTACTTTTATGCAAAAATTTAATTACTATCCATAGTCTAGTTTAGGACCTTTCCTAGAAGAGGATTCAGAAGTGAGCTATGAGGTTGGAAATATCTAAACCCAGAGCTTCAAAGTTAGTTAAATTGACGATCTGGTAATAAAAAAATTGTTACCAAAAAAAAGAAACTCCATAAAATCTCGAATATTGCAATACTTGAAAGCTAGTCTCCTCCTAGTTCTTTTCAAGACTAGTGTAACCATAGGTGAACAGTAATCAGTCACTCCTTCAGGTCTTATATTCACTAATATTGAGGCATATGTCACCCTTCACTTGACTACGCTGATGAATTAATATTAATGTTCTCATCAGCATGAGATTCCATGTTTGGTTGAGACAAAATCTTTGAATAACTTATTCTAGTATTAGTTAGTCTGAAATTGTAGTATTATTTTTGTCACACATTGAAGGTGAGGACAACAATTCAGGGATAACTTGTTCCCCAAACAAACAACCCCTAAGAGATGGAAAAACGCAAAAAAGATGCATGCTCTTGAGATACAGAATGAAGCATTATCCATAGAGCGGATTATGCTATAGTGTTCATCTCATTAACATATATTTTCTATCAAATTCAATATACTCTTATGCATATATAATGACATGGCTATTAACACTCAATATATTCAGTACATTTATTTCCTCAGTTTTTTTCATTTCCTCGAAAACTATACAAGTGATCATCCTCTCGCAGAGTAGCCAAATCATCGATTTGGGATCCATCTTCCATGACAATTGTAGTTCCTCTTCTCCCAAACATACTTTCTGCGTCCACCAAATTATATAATTAAACTTAAATTGTGTCCTTAATTTGTCACTATATAACTCATAGGTAACATAACTTTTGATAATCTATAGCTAAATAGATTGATGAGTGATGGAAATGACCTAGAAGGGGAATGAATTGAAAATGTTACAAGATGAGTTCTACAAGTAATATTTCAAATTGAATGTACTATCACCTGCTAATTAGAAGATTTTCAACTAAATTGGGTAGATGGATTAGTTTTCCTGAACTTCCTCCCTATTTTGGCATATGATCAAGGTGATGTACATGAATTATCACTCATGTAGGAGGCATCTTTGATAACGCGGAGTAATTGGGATATTTGTGCACACAAAAATGAGGGATTAAACTCAATGCAAAACCAAAATTTAAAATGTAAAAAAATAAACATGCAATGAAGTTTAATGGAAGCCTTCAAGTTGATGAGATATTGAACCCATTGCCATTGAGCTACCCTCGCCACTATATCCAATATATATGCCGTCAAGATATTTATATGTATACCCGGTAAAAATACCAAAATAATACCTAGAGGAGAGACGTGCGGATAATGTGTCTTCGCATGTTCCATTTACTAATACAAGACTGGATTTGCAATCAGCAAGAAAAATTGAGTAGGGATATGACCTCGTTCGATTTTTAGAGCAACATGGTCGAAAAATAAGTTTTTGATTTGAAAATCGAAATAGTGTGAGTATGCATCAGGGCCGCGATGCGCCTTGGTTGCGGATCGATACTTATGTTTTTCTCAAAATTTTTGCCGAAGATTGAAAAAATCATTCAGGAATTTTTGGCATTTATAAGTCAGAATTTTTCTTTTAATCCGTGAGGGACATTCTAGATATTTTCTAATCCCTCATAAATGCAAAACATGATTAATTAAGTTAGTTTAAGTCAAAAAAGGGTTTCTAAACCCCATTCTAAAGTCCCAAATGCACAAACTATGCTAGAGTTCTTGAAGAAAATAAGAGCAGGAGTGAGTGTTTCGAGTGCAAGGTTGAAGTGAGCAAGGGTTTCAAGTGCAAGGTTGAAGTGAGCGAGGGTTTCGAGTGCAAGGTTGAAGTTTTCTTGAATTCCAGGTATGTAAGGCTACCTAAAAGGTTGAATTATGTTCATCCACATGCCCTTTCATCTCGTTGAGTTAAGATTAAAGAGTATTAATTGCATATTCTCAATCCTATGAATCTTGACTCCCAAATTCTTATACATGGTTGAGTTCTCATGAAAATATCTAAGTTAATTTATGAATTGCATTGTTATTACCATGAAATATGCACGTGATTCGAATGCTTGACCCCCTGCCGTAAATTTAGTAATTTCTTTACTTGCTACTAAACTGAGAAGTATGAATTTAGCTTACTAAACCAAGTAAATTGAACCTGATAAGTATGTTTCTTTTTTCATATATACATGTGATAAAAATCTAAAATGTCTTATGTGCTGAGCATAGATGATATGATGTCATGTGACCATAATTCATGAGAGTCTTATATGATATGAATTAGAGTCCTGAGTTCCATTGCATTAATGATGGTCTTAAGTTATTGATTTGCTGAGTAATTTAGTTGAGTTGTGGAGAATTGAGTTGACTTGATTGAGGTGAGTCAAAGGTTTGAGCTTGGATTAATTCTCATGAACATGTTTTAGTCTTGGAAGGAGTATTAAGTACTAAGTTGGGTGATTGAGAACCACTCCGGAACTACGTTTGCTAGCGTAGGATAGTCGTGCAGTTAACTCTGGCGGCTCATGTCTCAATAGATGGACATTCTGATTGGATCTAAGAGAGTGGTAAAGGTTGACATGCTTCATCACGGCAAGTTTAGAATGGACGTGGAAATGACATCTTCTCGATGTACATCATCATACAAATAGTAGGGTGGAGAGTTATGTCGGTTAGAGGAACTTCCAAACAAACACTTGAGTTGAGCATATCACGAGTCTTTCTAACTAAGTTTCACAAATTACTAAATCCACAAGGGCATGGTTTTCAAACATTAAACTTGCATCATGTCACCTGAGTTGAGTTATGAGATGAGTAGTTGAGTCTTTAGTCGAGTCATATGTCTTAATCTAAAGATTAATTGTTTCTTGTGTTATTTGACATACCATACATTTCATGTATTGGCGACACTCAAACAGGAGATAGAAGACTTCAGCAGGTTCATCATTAATGTTCAGAGTCCCGAGTTCTAGAGCATTGGTGATCCCTCCTTGCTATCCAGAGGAACCTGTATTTATTTATTCATTTTCTTTATTTTCTTGAGTTAGGTAGCCATATGTTGTCATGGTACCTTCTAGACATTTAGATATAGAGGATTCATAGACTTATAGTGGAGTATTATTGAGTATTTCATATACATACTTGACTTATTTGTAACACTATTTATAATACCTCTGTCTTTTCTTTAAATGTTATCATTGAGTATTCTATCGTTGTTGAGTAAGACGTGACAATGAGGCCAGGTGGTTCACTCGAGGACTTGTCTTTGAGTGTTGGCCACACCTAGGGTACCCTCTCGAGGCATGGCAACTTTGTATCAGAGCATAAAGTTGAAGTGTTCTAAGGAGTCTATGAAGCTGTGTCTAGTATAGTCTTGCTTATGGGTGTGTTATGCACCACATTTCACAAATAGGAGGCTATAGGATATTAGGAATGGTTACACTTCTTTGGAATTTTGAGTCATGTGATAGATTTTAACTCTATAGAATTTCTATCTAATTTGTGCATTACGCGTTTGTCGATCATGCCTCCTAAGCGCACAACAGCCCAATGAGATTCCTGAGTCCCAAACACTCAGAATCCTCCACCTAAGGACCCTACCCAGGCAGGAGTGAGGAGACAGCGTCGACTTTCCCAAGCTGCTGAGGCTTCACAAGCACCTCTTTCTCAGCCAGCCTCCACTTCTGAGGAAGACTTTAGAGGGGCCATTACGATGATCACCTAGCTAGTGGCCTCGAAGAGCAAAAACCGAGGTCTCCAAGCCCCTAGCTCTAGTTCCTAAGAGCCAATTTCTTTAGGATGAACCTGCCAGTCTACAGGGGATAGAAGGTTGAGAAGGACCCACCCAATTTCATCGATGATATGTGTAAGGTCTTAAAGGCGATGCATGCGACTAAGCTTGAGGGAACTGAACTTTCCTCCTATTAGTTTAAAGATATGGAAAATGTCTAGTATAACAAATGGGAAGATAATCAAGGTGAGGATGCTAAACTTGATGAGTGGAATGAGTTTGAGAGTGCTTTCCTCGACCACTTCTTTCCCCAAGAGTTGAGGGAAGCAAAGATTGAAGATTTCGTGCACTTGAAGAAAGAGGATATGACCGTCAAGGAGTATTGTCTCAAGTTCATTAAGATGTTCTAGTATGCACCAGAGATGGACCAGGATATGAGAGAAAGGATGAGAAAGTTTATGCACGGATTGGATAAACATATGAAGAGAGAGTGCAAGGCAATACTAATTCCAGGAATGGACAACTGTAGAATCATAGTGTATGCCCAATAAACAAAAGAGGATAAGAAGAAAGATTGAGAAGAACACTTGCGTAAGAAAACCAAGCCTACATAGTATGAGCCTAGCCAGCACAAGTAGGATAAGGGAGACAGATCTTGCTTTTAAAAGAAGCATTAGAGGTATACACCATAATCAACCAATGCACTAGCCCCAAACATCAATTATGATCAGAAATCTCAAGGGCAGTTAAAATTTAGAGCACAAGGTTCACAGGCTAGTGTGACCCTTAGCATAAGAGGGAAACCACCTTGTGGGAAGTTTCACATGATGCATTCGAGAGAGTGCAAGGACGAGGGAAACAACTATTATAAGTGTGGAAAGATAGTTCACCTCCTGAGAGACTGTCTACTTTGGGGGAACAGATCACAATCATCCACTACCATGCTACCACCTAGGGGTAACCAGAAGGGTGCCACACCGGGGATAAGTGGAGGAAAAAATAGTCTTTATGCAATGGGGAATAGACAGGACCAAAAGGTTGCACCAGATGTCATGACAGGTATGCTTTGAATCTTTACCTTCGATTGTTATGCTTTGCTTGATCAAGGGGCAACAATGTCCTTTGTGACAGCATATATGGCTAGAAAATTTGAGATTTCTCTCGAGTGTTTATAGTCTTTCCCTGTTTCCACTCCTGTTTATGAGTCCATCATAGCCAAGAGAGTTCATAGAGATTGTGTAGTGTCTATCTACCATATGGATGCTCTTGTTGATATGGTTGAGTTAGACATGATTGACTTTGATATAATTCTTAGTATAGAATGGCTTCACACCTTCTATGCCTCTTTTGACTGTAGAACCTGAACTATCAAGTTTCAGTTTTCGAATGACCCTGTTGTAGAATGGAGGGGAGATTCTGTTACACCTAAGGGCAAGTTTATTTCCTATTTTAGAGATAGAAAGTTAATCTCTATAGGGTACATATACCACCTTATGCGAGTCAAATCTGATGATTTTGAGCCTCCTACACTCAAGTCAGTACCAATTGTGAGTGAGTTCCTAGAAGTATTTCCTGAGGATCTACCTGGAGTCCATCCTGATAGGGAGATCGACTTTGGGATTGATATTCTTCCGGATACCCAGACTATCTCAATTCCACCCTATAGGATGGCCCCTGTTGAGTTGAAAGAGTTGAAGAAGTAGTTGAGAGATTTGTTAGAGAAGGGTTTTATCAAGCGGAGTGTTTCTCCTCAGGGTACTCTTGTTGTATTCATGTGAAAGAAAGATGGGTCTCTCAGAATCTGCATAGATTATTGGCAACTAAACAAGGTCTCAATCAAGAATAAATATCCTTTCACAAGGATAGATGATATGTTTGACCAACTTTAGGGTGCCTCTTGCATCTCAATGATAAACCTCAGATCGGGGTACAATCAGTTGAAAGTGAGGGATAGTGACATTCCAAAGACAACCTTTAGGACTAGATATGGCAACTTTGATTTCTTGGTCATGTTCTTTAGGTTGACGAATGCATTTGCAGACTTCATGGATATGATAAATAGAGTGTTAAGACCATATCTCAATATGTTTGTAATCGTGTTCATAAAAGGAACATATCAGTATATTTAAATGAAGAGAAGGAGCATGCCAATCACATCTGAGTTGTCCTTCAGACCCTTATGGACAACGATTTGAATGCAAACTTCTCGAAATATGAGTTTTGGCTAAATTAGTGGAATTCCTAAGCCATGTTGCCCTGAATGATAGTATTAGGGTAGATGCTTAGAAGATAGAAGCAGTTAAGAACTAGCCCAGGCCGACCTCTCCAACTGACATAAGAAGTTTCTTGTGGTTGAGGGGCTACTACCGCAGGATTGTTAATGAGTTTTCTTCACTATCTGTACCATTGACTAGATTGACTCAGAAAAAGGTCAAGTTTTAGTGGTCTAAGGAATGTGAGAAAGCTTCCAAGAGTTAAAGACTAAATTGACTACTGCACTGATTTTGACTTTGCCCGATGGGACAGAGGATTCTATGATATATTGGATGCGCAAGAGTTATGTTAGGTTGTGTGTTAATGCAGAGAGGGCAGGTGATAACCTATGCTTCCAAATAGCGTAAGGTTCATGAGAGGAACTATCTAACCTATGATCTTGAGTTGGCGGCGGTGGTGTTTTCACTTAAAATCTAGCGCCACATGCATGTATATGTGCTTACCGACGATAAGAGTTTACAGTATGTCTTCAGCCAAAGAAAGATCAACTTGCGATAAAGGAGATGGTTAGAGTTTCTCAAGTATTATGACATGATCATTCTTTACCACCTAGGTAAAGCTAACATTATTGTTGACGCTGTTAGCAGGTTGTCAATGGGCAGCATTGCCCATTTTAAAGGAAGGAAAGAAAGAGAGTGAAGAAAGTGCACAAATTAGCTCAATTGGGAGTTCAACTTGAGGAAAATGACGAGGGAGGAGTCGACATCCAGAGTGGGTCTGTATTATCCCTAGTAGTAGAGATGAAAGAGAAATAAGATCAAGATCCTGTCATACTCCAATTGAAGGAGGTTGTCCACAAACAAAAAGTGATGGTCTTCTCCAAAGGGGGAGATAGGGTGTTGAGGTAATAGAGTTGGTTATGTGTCCCTGATGTTTATGGGGTAAGAGAGAATCATGGCCAAAGCTCATAACTCAAGTTATTCCATTCAACCTGGCTCTACCAAGATGTACCACAACTTGAGAAAAGTCTATTGGTAGAGTGCGATGAAGAGGGATATCGTTGAGTTTTTTTCTAAATTCCCTAACCATCAGCAAGTTAAAGTTGAGCATCAACGACCATGTGGATTGGCACAGAACTTTAAGATTCCTAAGTGTAAGTTGGAGATGATCAATATGAACTTCATTATCGGTCTACCGAGGTCCCGTAAGCAACATGATTTTATATGGCTGATCGTGGATAGGATGACCAAGTCGACTCACTTCTTGGTAGTCAAAACAACTAACACGGTGGACGAGTATGCCAAGTTGTATATCCGGGAGATTGTGAGCTTGCATGGAATTCCATTGTCGATCATCTCAGTCAGAGGAGCTCAATTCACCTCCTAGTTTTGGAGATCCTTCCAGAAGGGATTAGGTGAGAATGTAAATTTGAGTACGACCTTTCATCCGCAGACTGATGGTCAGGCAGAGCACATCATTAAGACGTTAGAGGATATGTTAAGAGTTTGTGTCCTCAATTTCAAGGGGAATTGGGATGACCATCTACAATTGATTTAATTTGCATATAACAATAGGTATCATGCAAGCATTTAAATGGGCCCCTATGAGGCCTTGTATGAGAGGAGATGTAGATCGCATAGTGGTTTTAGGTAGGAGAAGTGGAGTTGATTGGGCTTGACTTGGTCAACAAGTCCATGGAGAAGGTGAAGGTTATTAGAGAGAGGTTGAAGTCTGCGTAAAGCAGTAAAAAGTAATGCATCGATATAAGAAGAAGGGATTTAGAGTTCGAGCTAGATGATTGGGTATACTTGAAAGTGTCACCTATGAAAGGTTTCAAGAGGTTCTGAAAGAAGGTAAAATTGAGTCCTCGCTATATTCGTCCTGATCAAATAGTGAGGAGTATGGGTAATGTTGCTTATTAGTTATAATTGCCCTTTGAGTTTGATGGAATTCACCTTGTATTCCACGTTTCGATGTTGAAGAAATGCATGGGATATCCTGCCTCGGTGAGCCCTATAGAGAGCACTGGAGTAAAGGATAGCCTGTCCTATAAGGAAATACCAGTCTAAGTCCTTGATCAACAAGTTTGCAAGCTGAGGAACAAAGAGATAGCCTCCATCAAAGTCCTATGGAAGAATCAATTCATTGAGGAAGCTACGTGGGAAATGGAGGAAGACATGAGAGCTAAATACCCACATCTATTCTTGCCCACTGAGGAGAATATTGAAGGTAATGTCCCTATCCTTGACTATATCGATGCTTTTTGAGTTAATGTATCTATCCTTGAGTTTGAGTAGAGTTTATTGAGGTCAATGAGGAGTCAGAAGAGTTTAAGTTATCGATTGATTAATGAGATGATTCTTGATCCTATTCCTTCTTTCACACCAACCTCTGCTCGTCATTCGAGTATGAATGATCCCAACAAAGAGTGATATAACGCCCGATAAAATTATCAAAATACCCCTAGAGGAGGGACACAGGCACAATGCATCTTCCCATGCTTTATTTGCAAATCCAAGATCGGATTTGCAATTAGCACAAAAAATTGAGTGGGAAAATGGCCTCATTCGATTTTTAGAGAAACCTGATCGAAAAATTATTTTCGATCAGAAACCCAAAAAAGTGTGAGTATGCGTCAGGACCATGATGCGCCTTGGTCTTGGACCCATACGTGTATATTTTTCAAAATTTTTGACGTAGATTGGAAAAATTCATTTGGAGAATTTTCAAGAAAAATTGTACTACTCCGCGGCCAATCCACATCGCGGACTAGGACTTTTTAAGTCAATTTTTTTAATTGGTGAGGGGCATTCTAGAAATTTCACAACTCCTCATTAATGCAAATCATGATTAATTAAGTTTTTTTTACTCGAAAAAGGGTTTCTAAACCCCATTCTAAAGTCCCAAATGCACAAATTAAGTTAGAGTTCTTGAAGAAAACAAGAGGAGGAGTGAGGGTTTTGAGTGGAAGGTTGAAGTTTTCTTCAATTCTAGGCATGTTAGGCCACCTAAACCGTTGGATTATTTTCATCCACGCACCCCTTCATCTCCTCAAGTTAAGATTTATGAGTATTAATTGCATATTCTCAATCCTGTGAATCTTTACGTCCTAAATTCTTGTACATATCTGAGTTCTCATGAAAATATTTTAGTTAATTTATTAATTGCATTGTTATTACCATGAAATATGCATGTGATTCGAATGCTTGACCCCCAACCCTAAAATTTAGTAATTTCTTTGCTTGCTACTAAATTGAGAATTGTGAATTTATCTTACTAAACCAAGTAAATTGAACCTGAGAAGTATGTTTCTTGTTTCGTATATGCATGTGATAAATATCTATTATGTCTTATGTATTGAGCGTGGATGATATGATGTCACATGACTGTAATTCGTGAGGGACTTACATGATGTGAGTTAGAGTGTTGAATTGCATGGCATGAATAATGGTCCTGAATTATTGACTTGTTGAGCAATTGAGTTAAGTTGTTGAAAACTGAGCTGACTTGATTGAGATGCGTTCAAGAGTTGAGCTTGAGTTAATTTTCATGAAAACATTTTAGTCTTGGAAGGAGTAATGAACACCAAGTTAGGTGATTGACAACTACTCAGGACTACGTTTGCCAACATAGGATAATCTTGCTGTTAACTCTGGCGGCTTATGTCCCAATAGATGGACATTCTCTTTGGATCCAAAAGAGAGGTAGAGGTTGACGTCCTTGACCGTGGCAAGTTTAGGATGGACGTAGCAACGACATCTTCTTGTTGTACATCGCAAAACAAATGCTGGAGTGAAGAGTTATATCGATTAGAGGAACTTTCAAGCAAACACTTGAGTTGACCATATCATGAGTCTTTCAAACTAATTAAACTAATTACTAAATCTATTTAAAAGGCATGTTTTTCAAACTTTAAACTTGCATCATGTTATCTGAGTTGAGTTATGAGATGAGAAGTTTAGTCTTAAGTTGATTCATATGTCTTTATCTGAGCCTTACCTGTTTCTTGATCTATTTACCATATTGTACATTCCATGTACTGATGCGGCTTGGTACTGCATCATTTGATGATGCAGATACAAGAGATAGAGGACTTCAGTAGGTGTCTAGTTGAGGTTCAGAGTCCCGAGTTCCAGAGCATTGGTGAGCCCTCCTTACTATCCAGAGGAGCCTTTCTTTATTTATTCAGTTTCGTTATTTTCTTGAGTTGGGTAGCCATGGCTTGTCATGACACCTTCTAGACATTTATATGTAGAGGCTTCATATATTTTGAGTGGAGTATTATTGAGTATTTCATATTAACACGACTATTTGCGAAACTGTTTATGCTATCTTTGTCTTTTCTTTAAATGTTATCATTGCGTATTCTTTTGATGTTGAGTAAGACGTGACAATGAGGCCAAGTACTTCGCTCGGGGACTAGCAATAGTCTTTGAGTGTTGGAAACGCCTAGGTTACCCTGCTGAGGCATGGCATTATAGGTAAGTTTTATTAAATATAAGATTTTGTAATATGGAAAATAAGATAGGTTACTTGCTATAAGATGTGGATGTAAAGTCATGACATATAACTTCAAACTCAACTTTTTTATAGGAAGTGTGAACTTCCTTGGACATCCACGAACATTAGTTCCAAGTGAAGTAGCACGAACTTACCATTTTCTGGTTGGTCTTCTGTGCCGGCCTAATTCACTGAGGCTTCCTGCAAGAAAAATGAGAATAAGATATAAAGTTATGCAAAAGATTTGGAATCTGCATCTCTATTTGGTTGTAGTAATTATAAAATTAGGTTGTTCTACATGTTAAGAACATGTTAACTATGCCATGAAATAACAAAATTCTTGTTAAAAATTTGGCCTAACACATGGATAGTACGTCCCTTATATTTATCCGTAAATTATATTTTGGATGCTTAATCCATGATACACTATGATGAGCACCTGAACTATATGAGAATGTGCTCCTATTAAACACTTCCGACTTTAATTTCGAGAAAGTGTATGCGTGTTTATTCAAGCCCCCATTACACAGCAGATAAGTTAGTCATTTAATTAAATTCATTAGCCTTAATCAGTTGCGAAACCTCATGTTATTCTATTGATGCTTATGTATATGATTAAAGGAGGTGGCATATCCAATTATGTGGGAACTTGAATACACGGACAAAGTTTAATGCGAAAATGTCTATTAGGAAACATTATTATATGTTTAGGAGGTCAACAGAAAATGTCACAGTTTGAGTGTTTATATGAAATTTATTAACAAATTTAAAAGACTGTCCATGTATTTAGCCTTAACATTTTTCATTAACATCACAATACATCTTCAAATAAAGTAATCAATGAATTTAAGTTAATCATATTCCATTTATAGGTTTTGCAAGTTAGTCACAAAAAATTAAATTGCCTTGCTAATTAAGTCATCAAGAAATTCTGATACTAACAGCATCTCTGCTAGCACTTCATTTTTAAATCCCTTCAAATGCTGATATAATACCATAAATTAAGATTAGCAAGCAACAAGTGTGATATGCAACTACGAGTTATTATCTTAGAAAGCCATCTTTCTTTTCAATTTTGAATTTCATTGACAAAGAAACTGACTTTTTATAATACTAAGATTTATATCAACTCGTATAATTAGATACAGGGGGAAATGAATAAAATTATTGAGAATAATTTTTCCATCTTCTTCAAGGGGCTGTACCAATTGCTTGAAATGATGATGACTGATATGAACAACTTGAGAAAGCCTCTTGGTTCTCACTGTGAAAGGTTGAGGGATATTGAATATCAGACCTATTTCCCCAAACATTTGTTGAGACCCCAACTTGGATAGATGCTGTCAACACCAAGAATAATTGGGAAAAAAATTATAAGACATATATAATACATCAAAAAAAATTTGTCATGATTTAAATATTATACGAGTTCTAAATTTTAAGATACAACCTCAAATACTAGTTGGACTTTGAATTTAGTTTTTTTTACTTAATTTACTTTATTTTTTAACACAAACAAAAATTTAGATTAAAGTTACTGAATTCAACCGAACCGACATATTATGTAGTATTAGATATCTCCAGTACACTGGGGAAGATTCTATTTTTTAGAGTGGTAATTGTTATAGGTCACCAGCTCAAAGCATGAAAAATTACACAAAATCTAAATAAAAAACTAGGCGATCAAACTATGAGCACCAACAAGTCATAAATGACCTGGAGTCGCTATGGAAAAGCTCTAATCAACGAAAATGAAATAGTAGCAAAAATATGATATGGAGATTCATTAAGATATTCACTACCAAAAGAACTTTCACCTATGAAAATAAAGATAAAGACATACCTGAGGGCTCAGATAGGTTGAGTTACTGCTCTTGCATCTCTCGCTCAGTCACCCAATTAACTCCTCACCTAGATGATGCCTCCAACAAACTTTAACAACATAAATGTCTCTAGGGACAAAGTTTTCTAACATCTCTAGCTAAAATGACAATTGGCTCCTCAACAATAGTAAGGGAGTCATCCAACTAAACTGAATTATACTAGAGCACATAAGATTCGTCTTGAATGTATCAACAACACATCAAGAAATGAAAGACTAGATGGATGGTTGAAAATCTAGGAGGGAGCGCCAACTCATATGAAATATCATCAACTCCTCTTAGGATCTCAAATGTCCCTATATATTGGGGCTAAGTTGGCCCTGCCTCTCAAATATCAGCACCTTTCAAGGGAGAAATCTATAGTAATATATACCTGATCGCCAATAGCAAAGAACAATGGTCAGTGCCTATGGTTAACATAACTGTAGTTAGTGCCTTCAGTGAGCTATCTTCAGCCTATCATGAATCACCTAGACTCTTGCTAGAGTCTCCTGAAGAAAACATTTACTGTATGTCCTAGCCTTTAAGTACTTAAACTAACCAACAGGAGAACGAAGATGCCTACCATATAAGGCCTTAAATGGGGCTATCGAAATACTTAAGCGATAACTATTATTATATGAGAACTTTACCAAGAGAAAAAAATGATCCCACTCACCTCCAAACTCCAACAAATAGGCCCGCAACATGTCCTCAAGGACTTAATTGTACATCATAATTGGCCATCAGTTTTTGGGTTGAAAGCAGTGTTGATATCAACCTGAGTACCTAACTTTCTCTAGAAATTCCTTCAAAAACTAGATGTAAAGTGAGCCCCTCAGTCAAAAGTAATATATATCAACATCCCATGAAGATGAACTATCTCTTAAATGTAAACATGGATAATCGCTCTACTCTTGAAGAAGATAGAACTAGGAGGAAGTAGGCTAACTTGGTCAGTCGATAATGATGACCCAAATGCAGTCAATACCACTTGCATCCTAGGGTAATCCCATGAAGAAGTCCATTGTGATAAACTCCCATGCCCACTCGGAAATAGGCAATCTTTGAAACTCTCCACTAGGCCTCTGATGCTCATCCTTCACCTACTAGCAACTCAAGAAAAGAGACACATAAGCAATCATATCTCTTCTCATACCATCCCATTAGTAATGCATCTTTATGTCATGCTATATCTTTGTAGTTTTCGATTGGATAGAATACCTGGAATCATAGGCCTTATGAAGAATGAACTGTATAAATAAAGTTTATAACTCTAGGAACATATAAATGACCAGCAAATGACAATACCCCATCTTAACCTATAGGGCCTGACCTCCACTACCCTGCAGTACCCTTTCATGTAGTTCTAAAAATGACTCATCCTCCAGTTGTCGGGCATAAATCCGATCAAGTAAAGAAAATTGAGCCCCTACAAAGGCCAATACACATCGGGAGACTGAAATATCCAATGTAACCATCCTCTCAACTAAAGATTGCATGTCTAAAGTTAGGGCTCTCTCCATAATACAAAAATAAGCCAAGTTACCCAGACTTCCCATTGACACAAGGCATCCGCTACTTTATTCGTGTTGCCCAAATAATCGGGAGTAGAGAGACCATAGTCTGCCAAAAGCTTAAACTAGTGCCAGTATCCAAAATAAAGATACCTTTGCGCATAATGGGCTAAAGGCCATGATGATCAATGTAAATCTCATAGTGAACTCCATATAGATAATACCTCCATATCTAACTTTAAGACATGAATGGGGTAGTTCCACTTGTGAGCTCTTAATTGCCCCAACATACATTCAATGACTCGGTGCCGCCCAAACTAGCACCGAGTGCATCCAAATACTTAATGAATCCCTTGCCCAAAACTAGAAGAGTCATGAAAAATGTAGTGGTAAGCATCTCCGTAAGCCTATGGAGTTTCTCTTACATACAATTATCACTATAACCTTCATGATTATACAACACATTACCAGAGCCATCCAATACCTTTCTAGGATAAGGGATGCACTTAATTTATTGATTCATCTCATAGGCCATCGTAGATGTGAGTGAGGATTTGTACAAGTTTTGTACGGTCCTATCCTACCTGGCTCAATAGTTTATGGGTTATAGTTATTAGTACTCTTACCCATATCAATGCTCAATATCACTCCCAAAACATCAGTTAAATGCTCATAAGTTTACGAATTTAACTACTCAATTAACTCACTTAATGTTCAAAAACATAGTTAAACTTTAACTTTCTCAGCTTGTCATGTTCCTTTAAAACTACAATCTAATTCAATGAAAATGCATGAAATATCTTTGTACTTCTCAACTCAATTAACAAGATAGTAATTTAAGTATAATGATGGAAATCATGATATAGGCTTCTTACTCAATTCACACTTGAACTTGGAAATCTTCATGAATTCTTTAGTTGTAATTGAACTTAAAATTTCTTGTTTCACAACTCCATCAATAGTATGACATCTAAATACTATAATTTCCTTTAAAGAGGTTACCTTATGCATGAAATTCATGAAAATTTACTCAGGACAAAGAAAGAACTTTAAACTCATCTCTTGCTATAACTGGGTGCATGGAATTATAAGAGTCAAGGATTTCAAGAATGGAATTAATTCATCTTTTGGAGAGCCTTAAATACCTATAGCATGAGCATTCTTGAGGAATTTGAAAGATGGAAATCAGCACTAGCTTTTCCATGTTTTTCCTATGCCTAAGTTTCTCAAAGGTTGTACATATTTTGAGACAAATTACACATAGGTAAATGATATATGGATTTTTATTTTAAAATGATATAGATTAAGTCCAGGAAGAATAAAGAAAAGATGGGAATACCATTACTAAAAACTAAAAATCGGGTATAGTGGTGGAGCAAGTGTTCTATGAGGACTTATTTCCTTGCAATTCAAGTTTTTTAGAAAATTTCCATGGTGAAAATGAAGAATGGAGGGGAAGTTCTTCGATGTATCATAAACCTATTGCGTACTATTCTATTAAGCAACTTTCCCATGAAAATGTATCTTTCAATTTCGTTGGCAAAGAGATTCACCTATGAAATTTTTATACATATTTTTTATCCCTTTTTAATTTTGACAAAGCTGGAGTATCTTGGGATGTTATATTTTCTTAATGATTTTCAGATGCTACTAAAATGTATATATCGAATAATTGAGGGTTTTGCAAAAGTTTAAGAGCTATGAATACTATTAATACTAATTACGTAGTTTCTAAGATGGATAGACCAGTTTCTGAGCTCATGGCATAGCTTCTGGTGTCCTTCAACTCCAAAATTAGGTGCATGTGCTTAAAGGGCAATTGGAAGATTCTCAAGCTAAGATACACTAGCTGAAGGATAGGTTTATTCAGCAAAAGTAGAATAGTAATGCAAGGATCGACATGTTGTTTAGACTTTTTGCCTCTTCCCCATTTCCTTCAGCCCTGCGATCCCTTTTCATCCCCCCAACATAATCCCCTCATATATTTTTTTAATCCCCTGGGTTCTCTTTCGGTTGTTCAGATAATAATTTTTGACTTGTGGATATGTTTCTCTAACGCTTGATCTATTGGTGCCCAATTGGGCTTAAAATATATTGCTTTCTTGCTTATGGTTTATCTGTTCCTTGTGCATTTTCCTTCTTTTGCATGTTTAGTTAGGATGACTAATATTCTCAAATTGGTTGTGTTTTGTTGTCATGGTGTGTTGCTTGTGCTAATCTATCTGATTACATATATTATTTTATTTTGTGTTGACCTTGTTCTTTTCTTCTTCTAGAGATGCTAAAATGTAACGCTCGACAAAATTATCAAAATGCCCTTAAAATGGAATATGCGCATAATGCATCTTGCCAAGCTTAGATGAAAAATTCCAGACCAACTTTGTGATCAACACGAAAAACTGGGTCGGAAAGTGGTCTCAACTTGATATTAGAGCAACCAGATTGGAAAAAAATATTTTGATCTGAAAATCAAGACATTAAGGTGCATTTTGCGGCCGAAATACGGACCCACACTTATATATTTTTTAAATTTTTTGATGGGATTGAATTTCTAAAATTACACAGGTGCACGAAAGGTCTGCATCGCGGACCTGTTACCCTGACCTGTTCCACTGAAGCTCAAAATTTCAAATCCTTTGGGCGGCATTCTAGACTTTTTTCGAACCCTTTTAAACTCAAAAACACAGTCAATTTAGGTCATTTTGATGAGCAAATAGGATAAAAAACCCCATTTTAACTCCTTCTTTGCAACACCTAAAGATAGTGCTTGAGAGAGAAGAAAGAAGAATGTGAGATTGGAGAATTTGAGGAGAGTTCTTGACGGATGATTTGAAGAGCTTCATTCCCGGTATGCAAAGCTAAACTAAAAGCATGAGATTATTCTCTCATGTGCCCCATAGATGATCTTGGAAGAGAGTTAAAGGTTCTTGAGTCTACACGCTTGAATCTTGATTATTTTCTTGGAAAATTATATTTCTTATATGTATTTTCATATGTTGATGATCATCATAAACTTGCTTTCCTGAATTGAATATTTTCATGAGATATTACATAAACCCTATATGTTAACTTTTAAAAGCATGCATGAAAGAAGATAGTAATTGAGTTTAGAGCCTTGATTGAGAGAGTTGATTGTAATTGTGATTATGATGCGAGAATGATGATGAGTTGATAGAACTTGATAGCCTCTTAAGTGACCATAAATGAACCCTAACGATTTGTCTATTCGATTATTCCCTAATGATTGTTCTAAGCCTTGAGCTATTGATTGAGATATTGATTGATGAGATGATTAGAGTCTCTATGAGATCGATTGAAATATCGTGCCTCCGTGAGGCTGATTAAGATGATTAGGTTGAGATATCTTGATTAGATATGTTGTTTTACAAGCATTGAGTCATGGGAGGAGTATCGAGTACTGAAAGAGTAAGAGTTAACCCAACTCACACTCGTCAACTGCATAGCCGAGCATAGGTGAGGCTTAGGACCACAACATCATATTGTGTTGAGGTCTCCTTTGATCAGAAGTCCCTGAAATCAATAGAGGACTTATAGATCTATTGTCTCCATTTGGACTTGTCCTCATGGTTTCGATTCGTTCTCTACCTGGCAAGTACAGAACAACTGTGGGAAGATTGGTGTGATTGTTGTACAGTCACTAGCTCATAAGTGATTGTTTCCGGATAAGAGAAACTCCCAGAAAGTTCCCACTTTGAGTACTCTGAGTTGAGATGAGATGAGATAAGATGAGATGAGTTGAGATAAATCCTTCCGAGACAAGTCTGATTTGATTGGTGAGCTGATTGATTGATGGGTCACATGTCTACTCTTTTTCTTACTTTAGATAGACATATGACTTATTGATTGGTCTCTACATTGAGTTGATTATTATTTCTTTATTTTTATACCTGTTTCGGTTTCACTCAGCTATTTTACATACCAGTACATTCGATGTACTGACGTCCCCTTTTGGACTGCATTGTTTTATGATGTACATACACAAGATAGAGGTCATCAGTAGGCGTATCATTGAGGATCTTTAGACGTTCAACAGATTGGTGAGGCTCCCCTACTTCGGAGGATTCATTTACTTTATTTTTATCATGCTTTAGAGTTAGAGTTGCATAGCTTTATTTTGATTGAGGTAGTCATAGGTCTATCATTGGCACCACCTAATAATGATACAGGCTGCTGAGCTAGTTCTTTCTATTAGCCTTTCATTTATACTATTATTTTGAAACTAGATGATAGATGTGCCAATTTACATTCTGTTAACTTCCATTAATTAGTAAAATGATTGATTGAATGAATGTGATGAGGCCAAGTAGTTAGCTTGGGAACTAGAAATAGTCTTTGGGTGTCGGCCACGTCTTGGGTCCCCTCTCGAGGTGTGACAAACATGGTATCAGAGTACGAGTTCAAGTGTCCTAGGGAGTCGAGTCTATGAATTCGTGTCTAGTAGAGTCTTGTTTATAAGTGTGCTGTCGAACACATTTGATAAGCAGCAGGCTATAGGACATTAGGAATTGTTTCCCTTCATTCATGTTCTAAATCGTGCTATAGAGTTATACTCTATGAAAGTTCTATTTAGTTCGTGCTTTCTGCATTACAGATTTGTGATCATGCCTCCTAGAAGAACCATTAGCGGTAGAGAATGCCTAGCCAGACAGAATATGAAAGCACTTGAGCCTCAAGGACATGAGGTGCCCGTGGAACATGTTGTCCCTATTGCGCAGCCCCCGTAAGATGAGGCCTCCACTGCTGATCTTTGCCAGGCTATCTAAACTCTAGCTCAGGCCATTGCTACACCTGTTGCAACACAAGGAGCGGCCCGACAGGATGCCCATGATACTTCTAGAGTCCGTGAATTGGTAAGTATGAATCCTCCTGTGTTCACAGGGTCCGCATCCACTAAGGATCCTGAGAACTATGTTGAGGAGCTTCAAAAAGTGTTTGAAGTGATGCATGTGGCTGATGCTGATAGAGTAGAACAAGCTACTTATCAGCTAAAGGGGGTGGCTAGACTGTGGTATGACCAGTGGAAGAAGGGTAGAAGGGAGAATGCCCCCTTGATGACTTGGGCTTTATTCGAGGAAGCTTTCTTGGGACATTTCTTCTCAAGGGAAAGAAAAGACGCAAAGTTAAGAGAGTTCTTGAATATGAAATAGGGCTCTATGAATATACAGGAGTATGAGATGCATTTGACACAATTATCGCACTATGCTCCGAATATGGTTGCTGATATAAGGGGGAGGACGGGGATTTACGTTGATAGGTTGAATAGAGTGCCAAAGAGAGATAGGAGGGGAGATATGCTCGTGAGTGACATAGATATAAGGAGATTGATGATTTTTGGTGAAATATGCTAATGAGGAGAGGTAGCAGGGTAAGGAGGAATTCCGAAGTAAGAAAGCAAAAACATCTGACCACAAGGTTGGAGAGAAACGGAATGGGAATCGATTTCCAGCACTATTATCTGCTAGTGCACCTACACCTAGATTCAGAAATGATTAGAGGTCCCAGGATATTGGAGCCTATGGGTCTCAATCACAAGCAATTGTGGCTCAAGGTTCATTGGGTAAGCCAGCATGTGGCAAGTGTAGTAAACTGCACTTGGGGAGATGTCGTGAAGGGAGTGATGTATGTTATAAATGTGGCCATGCGAGTCATTATCAAAGAGATTGTCCAAAGTGGGCTTACTAGGCTCAATCTTCTGCACCAGCCTCGCTAACTAAGGGAAACTAGAGATGTTCTACAATAGGCGCAAGTGGACCTACAAACTAATTGTATGCCCTGGATAGTTGACCTGATCAGGAGGACTCCCCAGACGTCGTGATGGGTACGATTCGTGTATTTTCTATTGATTTTTATCTGTTGATGGATCTCAGTGCCACATTGTCTTTTGTAACTCCTTATGTGGCCAGTAATTTGATAGAAACCCAAGACTGTTCTCGAATTGATGTTTCTACTCCCGTGGGTGAGTCTATTAGAGCTAAAAGAGTCTATAAAGCTTGTGTAGTGTCCATCCATCATAGAGATACTATCATTGATCTGATTGAGTTAGAAATGACCGATTTTGATTTGATCCTTGGCATTGATTGGTTCCATGCCTGTTACGCCTCTGTTGATTGTAGAGCCTGAACCATCAAATTCTAATTTTCGAATGGATCATTCCTAGAATGGAAGGGTGATTCTGTAGCACTTAAAGTAAAGTTTATCTCATACCTTAGAGCCAGAAAGATGATTGCTAAGGGTTTTATCTACCATCTTGTGAGAGTCAAATCTGATGATGTTAAGTCCCCAACTCTTAAGTCAGTTTTGATCGTGAATGAGTTTCCAGATGCATTTCTGGAGGATCTTCATAGAGTCCTTCCTAATAGGGAGATTGACTTTGAGACCGATGTTCTTCCTAATACTCAACCTATCACAATTTTAACTTATTAAATGACCCCCGATGAATTGAAAGAATAGCTAAAAGGTTTCTTAGAGAAGGGCTTCATGAAGGCCAAGTGTTTCTCCTTGGGATGCCCCTATCCTATTTGTATGGAAGAAAGATGGGTCTCTCAGAATGTATATTGACTATAGGCAGCTGAACAAGGTCACCATACAGAACAACTATCCTCTACTAAGGATAGATGACTTGTTTGGCCAACTTCGGGGTGCCTCTTGTTTCTCAAAGATGGACCTCCGATCTGGTTACCATTAGTTAAAAGTGAGGGAGTGTGACATTCCAAAGATAACATTTAGGACTAGATATGACCATTTTGAGTTCTTGGTCATCTCCTTTGGGTTGACGAATACACCTATAGCCTTTATGGATTTGATGAATAAAGTGTTCAGATAGTATTTGATATGTTTGTGATTGTGTTCATTGACGATATCTTGGTGTATTTAAGAGATTAAGAGGAGCATGCAAATCACCTCAGAATTGTCCTCCAAACCCTTTAGGACCATGAGTGTATGCAAAATTTTTTAATGTGAATTCTGGCTTAGATCTGTGGCTTTCCTAGGCCATATTATCTTTGTTGATGATATTCGAGATAGGATCATGGTTGAAGCTCATAGCACTAGGTATTCCATTCATCTAGGCTCTACCAAAATGTGCCATAACTTGAGAGAATTCTATTGGTAGAGTGGAATGATGCGAGATATTACTAAATTTTGTTTCTAAGTTCCCAAACTGTCAGCAAGTGAAAGTTGAGCAACAAAGGCCATATGGATTAGCTCAGAACTTTGAGATTCTTAATATAAGTGAGAGATGATCAATATGGACTTCATTACTGGTCTGTCGGTGCTTCAAAAGCAGCATGATTCAATATGGGTGATTATGGATAGGATGACTAAATTGACTCACTTCTTAGCAGTTAGGACAACTAACACTACAGAGGAGTACACCATGAGGTACGTCCAAGAGATTGTTAAGTTGCGTAGGGTTCCCTTGTCTATCATCTTGGACAGAGGAGCTCAATTCACCTCCCAATTTTGGAGATCATTCCAGAACGGAATGGATACGAAAGTGAATTTGAGAAGCTTTCTATCCATAGATAGATGGCCAGGCAGAGCATACAATTCAGATGTTAGAAGATATGTTGAGAGCCTGCATCCTTGATTTCAAGGGAAATTGGGATGATCACCTACCATTGATTGAATTTGTATATAACAATAGTTATCATGCAAGCATTCAGATGACTCCCTATGAAGCTTTATATAGGAGGAGATGTAGATCACCAATTGGGTGGTTCGAGGTTGGAGAAGCAGTGTGGATGGGATTTGACCTTGTCCATCAAAAAACAAAGATGATTAAGATCATTAGAGAAAGATTGACGTCTTCATAAAGTCACCAGAAATACTACACCGATATAAGGAGGAGAGATTTAGAGTTCGAGGTAAATGTCCGGTATATTTGAAAGTGTCACCTATGAAAGATGTCATGAGATTTGGGAAGAAGGGTAAATTGATTCCACTCTATATTGGACTCTATCAGATTGTGAAGAGGATTGGGAAGGTTGCCTACGAATTAGAGTTGCCTTCCGAGTTAGATGATATTCATCCGGTATTCCACATGTTGATGTTGATGAAATTCTTGGGAGATTCTAACTTGGTAATCCCTATTGAGAGCATGGAGTGAAGGATAGTTTAACTTATGAAGAAATCCCGATCCAAATCCTTGAACGTTAGATTCGCAGATTGAGAATCGAAGAGATAGCCTCAATCAAAGTCCTTGGAGGAATCAATTCGTTAAGGAGGCCACATGGAAATTTGAGGAAGAGATGAAAGAAAAATATTCACACCTATTTGTGCCAATGGATGAGAATGTTGAAGGTAAATTTCCTTACCCTTGACCTAATTGATTGTTTTTTCTTATAGATTGTCTATTCTTGAGTCTGAACAGAGATTGTTGATAGTGACGAGGAGCCAAATGATTATTTGATAGATGCGAGTGTTCAGATGAGTTTTGAGTCTATTCATGCCTTGGTATCCACCCTTACTCATCATTCAAGGATGAATGATCCCAAGGAAAAGATGATGTAATGCCCGACAAAATTACCAAAATGCCCCTAGAATGGAATCATCCTCATAATCTGTCTTCCCAAGCTCAGATGGAAAATTCGAGATTGAATTTGCGATCAACATGAAAAACTGGGCAGAGAAGTGGTCTTAACTCGATTTTAGAGCAACCAGATCAAAAAATAATTTGCCAATCCAAAAACAGAGACAATGAGGGTGTGTGTTGGGGCAGCGACGCGGACCTATCGCAGACACACACTTACCATCTATTTTAAATTTTTTTATGAGATTAAAGTTTAAAAATTACACAGGTGTGCCACAGGTCCGCATCGTAGACCTGTTAGCCTGACTTATTCCATCGAAGTTCGAAATTTTAAATGTTTTGGGGGGCATTCTAGACTTTTTCCAACCCCTCCTAAACTCAAAAACACAACCAATTTAGGTCGTTTTGATGAGTAAATAGGTTCTAAAATCCCATTCTAAGTTCTTTTCACAACACCTAAAGTTAGGACTTGAGAGAGAAGAAAGAAGAATGTTAGATTGGAGAATTCAAAGAGAGTTCTTGACGGGTGATTTGAAGAGCTTCATTCCACGTATGTATAGCTAAACTAAAAGCATGAGATTGTTCTATCATATGCCCTATAGACGGTCTTAAAAGAGAGTTGAAGGTTCTTGACTCTACATGAATGAATCTTGATTATTTTCTTGGAAAATTATATTTCATACATGTATTTTAATATGTCGATGATCATCATAAACTTGTTTTCTTGAATTGGATATTTTCATGAGGTATTGCATAAACCCTATGTGTCAACTTTTAAAAACATGATAGAGATTGAGTCTAGAGCCTTGACTGAGAGAGTCAATTGTGATTATGATGCAAGAATGATGATGAGTTAATAGAACTTGATAGCCCCTTGGGTCTACATAAATGAACTCTAACGATTTGTCTATTTGATTATCCCCTAATGATTGTTCTAAGCCTTGAGCTATTGACTGAGATGTTGATTGATGAGATGATTAGAGTCTCTATGAGACTGATTGAAAGATTGTGCGTCTGTGATTGAGATACCGTAATTGGATGGATTGTTTTATGAGCATTGAGTCGTGGGAGGAGTATCGAGTACCAAAAGAGTAAGAGTTAAACCAACTCACACTCGTCAAACTACGTAGCCAAGCATAGGTGAGGATTAGGACCACCACATCATATTGTGTTGAGGTCCCCTCTGGTTAGAAGTCCCTGAAATCAGTAGAGGACTTATAGATCTACTGTCTCTATTTGGACTTGTCCTTATAGTTTCGATTCGTTCTCTATCTCTACTTGGCAAGTACAGAAAACCTGTGGCAACATCAACGTGATTGTTGTACAGTTACTAGCTCATAAGTGATTATTGTTGGATAAGAGAAACTCCCACAATGTTCCCACCTTGAGTATTCTGAGTTGAGATGAGATGAGTTAAGAAGAGTCTTTCTGAGACGAGTTTGATTTGATTGACGAGTTCACTGGTTGACGGGTCATATGTCTACTCTTTATCCTTGGTTTAGATAGAAATATGACATATTGATTGGTCTTTATATTGAGTTGACTTTTATTACTACATTGTTCTACTTGTTTCAGTTTCACTCAGCTATTTTTACATACCAGTACATTCCAAGTACTGATGTCCCTTTTTTGGACTGCAACATTTTATGATGTAGATACACAGGATAGAGGTCATCCGCAGGTTCATCATTGAGGATCTTTAGATGTTCAGCAGATTGGTGAGCCTCCCCTACTTCGGAGGATTCCTTTACTTCATTTTCATCATGCTTTCGAGCTAGAGTTTCTTAGCTTTATTTTTATTGAGGTAGCCATAAGTCTATCATTAGAACTACCTAATAGTGATAGAGGCTTCATAGACTAGAGCCCGATGTTGATTGTTAAGATTGTGAGCTAGTTCTTTCAACTAGCCTTTCATTTATACTATAACTTTGAGACTAGATGATAGATGTGCCCATTTACAAACTGCTAACTTTCGCTGATTAGTAAAATGATTGATTGAATGAATGCGATGAGGCTAAGTGTTTCATTTGGGGATTAGAAATAGTCTCTGGGTGCCGCCCATATCTTGGGTCCCCTCCCGGGCATAAAAGGGGGAAGATATCCATATCACATTGTATGTGCGGGTTAAAAGGTTTGGTGGAGCAACATTTTGTCATCATCAAAAAAGGAAAATTTGTTCACATGATAGAAGTCTTGTGGTATTTTAATAATGACATAGTGAACCATTCAGGTATTTGCATGAGAAGAAGGTAGGTGATATCAAGATATTCCAAAAAATAAGTGAATGTGAGATCATAAACTTGGTCTACCAAGCAAAAGATGAATCACCGAAAAGAGTGAGAAAACAAGTAAACCCTTATTTTTTTATCAATAAACTCTCAAAATAAAGTAAAGAAATATGATGTTTACCAGAAATAGAAGTCCATGTATAACTTCGCTAGAGTGCAACTTTGTAAGGGTCACTAAGAAACCTAGAAGAGTAGCTTTTGCATCAAGAAAATGTTAGGCATCCAGCAACAAAGGCAAGGAGCAATCATTGAGCAACAGATTGGAAGAAAAAAGATCTAGAGTTAAAATTTCTTTCTAAAAAGAGTCTTATTTTACTCTATTCTCTTTTTTCTACTTATAAATATTATTTAGGAATAACTATTGTAGGTGTGAATGAGTTTTGAGAGAGTTATAACAGGAAGTGGGCTTGGCTTCTTGGAGAGTACAGTAAGAGATTAGAATTAATTGTTAGAGTTGTGTTGATAGTAGAGGGTTAAGTGATTACTGAGTTATAACCTTAGCATTACTCTTTGAATTTAGGGAAGTTAGCTAAAATCCTACATTGTAGGTAGCTGTTGTTTTTCCCTTGATTAAAGAGTTTTTTCACTATAATACTTGTTATCAAATTTATTTAGTAATTTTTGTAGTTTGACAGACAAGAACATGGTTGTTGTTAGTGTTGAATGACTAATGTATTTTCAAACAAACATACA